>JABUQX010081627.1:5000-7500 GCA_015478945.1 Trachelipus rathkii
AATAACAATATAAATAACTAACCAACATATATATATGTATAGCAAAACATATATATATATATATATATATATATATATATATATAACTCTTTAACCTATATATATATATATATATATACATATATATATACTTTCTCTAATACTCACTCATATATATATATATATATATATTTTACAGTTGTCACCACCACTCACGGGCAGAGCCTATTCAAGGAAGAGGGTTTCACGCCTCAGAAGTCAACAACTAAAGCAAATTACGCAGATGAGCACAGACGCGGGATTTAAAGTGAGGGAGATATTCAGTAGGAAACACAGAAGATGGAAGAAAATTCCACAGAACAGTGGCAGGAAAGAAGGAAGCACCGCAGCGAACTTGCCTGGAGTTACCAATGTCAACAAAACTCGTGTGCAGATACAGCACCCCTAGTTCTACGAGGGCGACGCAAAGGTGGAGGTAAGCTCCCTCGAGCACCTGCCGCTGCGGTGCCTATAGAAAAGAGATAGTGCCACATCGCGCCGCAAGGATAGAGGGTCAAGTGAACTGGAAGAAGTACAGAACAGTTTATAAGCCTTTTTACTTTGACTCGACCCTGTCCAAAGCGGGTGAAACCAGAGGCCCCCAGATATGAGCAGTACTCCATACAAGGGCGGATGAGGCCTTGTATAGCTGGGCTGCTGAGGAGAAAAAGTCTCGCAGTCTAAACGGAACTCCCAGTTTCTTTGAGGCCGCCTTAGCAGCCGTTGTGATGTGAGGCAAGACATTTTTGTTTATGTTAAGGCCAAGGATGTTTATATTGTCGACAGGAGAGACGAAAGAACCGTCGAAAGAGATAGGAAAGTTGGAAGGTGTCTTAGAGAGGGAGATTTGAAGAAGTTGAGTTTCCATACAAGCCTTTACAAGGTACAAAAGACCCTACGAAATTCTATCCAGATCAGCAAGAATGAAATCGGAAAGATTAAGACAGAGCTGGTCTAGAAAATCAAGAGAGCAGAATTGAAATAAGTTGAAGAATGAATGGTCGAGTCATCGGCATAAAAGTGAATAGATTTAGATGCAGGTGAGAAGATCATTAATGAAAAGTAGGAATAAAGTAGGAGATAAGACAGAACCCTGAGGAACACCACTATTGACAGAAAAGGAAGAAGAAGTCGCCCCATCAACAGCAGCTTCGATATTGAGCGGTTGAAAGAAAACTAGACATAAATAAGCAAAGAGAAGGAGGAAACCCAAAGGAAAGGAGCTTGGAGAGCAGTGACGCGTGCCATACCCGGTCAAATGCTTTGGATATGTCAAGCGCCACCACGCAAATCTCCCCGTAGTTCCTAAGGGCGGAAAACCATAAATCAGTAAGATAGGAAAGTATATCGCCAGTAGACCTCGAGCGCCGAAAGCCGTACTGGCGATCGGAAAGAAGTGAATGAGATTCCAGATGATCTAAGAAATGAGAGTTGAGGAGAGTTTCAAAGATCTTAGATAGAATACAAGTAAGAGCTATAGAGCGATAGTTGGAAGGATCAGAGCGGCTTCCTTTTTTCGGAATAGGTTGGACATGTGCGTGCTTCCAACACTGAGGGAAAGTGTTAGTATTGAGGCATAGAGAATATAGTTGAACGAGGGGCGGGGATAGCACGGAAGCATACTCCCTCAAAATTCGGGAGGAAAGCCATCCAGGCTGCCTTCCCAACTTTAATTCGGAGATTTCAGAAGAACCCATGCACCCCGATCAAACTATGTCCACAGGCAATGGGATAGGACACCTGAGGAGAAAGAGAAGGAGGATGAGATTGCCAGAGTCGTCCAGGGTTGAATTAGAGGAAAACAGGAGGCCGAAGAGATTGGCCTTTTCAGTTGGAGAATTAGCTACAGAACCATCAGATCGAATAAGAGGAGGAAAGACAGATGTTGAGATGTTTTTGGCAAGAGGCCAGAAAGATTTGTCAGTAGGAGAACCAAGGAGGTTACCGCACTTTCGTTTGATGAAAGCCCGCTTTCCTATTCGACAGTATCCCTGCAACGAGTTCTAGCTGAATGAAAATTAGCAAGAGTGATAGGAGAACGAAAATTTTTCCACTCCCGATACGCACTGTCTCTAGCCTGAATGGCCAGAGAACAAGCACGATCGACCCATGGATTATGAGGAGAGAAAGATTTAGTCGAAGTAGGAATGAACCTGCTCATCCGATCAACGATTACACCTTATCGGCAGAAATCGAAGCGTCACCAGAGACAAACAGTCAGTTTTCCAGTTATAGTTGAGAAGCAACGCAAGGCCCCCCAATCAGCCTGATCAAAGTGCCAGAAAAACGCGTGGGAGCCAGGATGAACTGTTGGAGAAAGTATTAAGGATTTAGAGATACAAAGGTTGTGAAGTCAGGTTACCAATAGGAGCAGAAGGTGGTGTATTTATAGAGAGAAGGACTAATGGTGAAACATAGGTCAAGTGATGTGTTCAAGAATTGGTTGGGACGATTCGGAATGTGTGTGGGTTCTTTAATTAGT
>JABUQX010081627.1:20000-22500 GCA_015478945.1 Trachelipus rathkii
ATATGTTTATCTATATATATATATAAATATAATATAATATATATCTATATATACTATAAATTACTACTATTATATAGTAATTATTATGCTGCTATGTCGATTATCCGCTGTCCAGGTAAGTTGAGCTATTTTTTTTTTTTAAAATCTCTTTTTATCGAATAAAGTATTGAAAGCTCTCGTTTGACCCCATTTTTTTTTTCTTCAAAAAATTTTTTTTTTTTTTTTTTTTTATTATTTTATGTTAAGACGAATGCAGAGTGAAATAAATAAGAATATACAATAAAATATACATTATATAATAAGTAGTTAAAGGTTATCTTAGGTTTAGTTAGTTTAAATAGATTTTAAATATACATAAGCAAAGGTTAGCCTATGAGTTTAATTAATTTTACAAAGATTTGAACTTTTTTTTTTTTTTTTTAAATTTTTTAGGAGGTGTGAAGCTGCTTTAATGACAAAGTTTCAATTTGACTTTAGGCATTTCACTTCATTTTATGAAATGTGTTCGAATTGCATACAATCGATCTATATAATAATTGGAGTGGGAAGGCGGATAATCGACATGCTCCATTATATTAATATAATATATATATATATATTTATATATATATATATATATATATTAATATATATATATAATATTATATATATATAATATATATATATATAATTGTGTGTGTGAAATGTCAGATGCAACCACCCCTATAAATTGAACCACGAGCCGCCCCTGATATATATATATATATATTCTAGATAATATATTATATATATAAGTATTATATATATATATATATATATATATATATTAATATATATTATATATAAAATTATAATAATTATTAGTTCAGTAGTTCTTTAACTGCAAATAATTGGCAATATGGCTTCTGAAATTCTGCAAACGCTTCTGCAGGCTCGTCGCTGGAACCTCCTGGGGGAAAACATCGAACCACAAGGACTGGAGGAGGACGAGACGTGTAGATATTAGTTTACGGTGTTTTGATTACAAAAATTAATAAATGTGTTTTGTTCTTTATAAAAGCATGCTTTTATATAAGGAAGTTTACTTTGCAAAAAAATTTAGCGAACATCCACCAGCCGGCGAAAAGTCGCAGGCATAGGCGCTAGGCGCATTGATGTGACAAAAAATATAGGCGCAAAGGCGCAAAGGCGGTAGGCGCTAGGTCCAATGGCATGGCCGCATTTCAAAAATTATAGGAGCGGCCCGAGCTTTTGATATAATATAATATATATATATATATATATATATATTATTTATATATTAATATATATATATATAATATATATATGCTATATATATATATATATATAATCATAGAGAGAGAGAGAGAAGAGAGAGAGGAAGAGAGAGAGAGAGAGAAAGTGAGTGCGACCCTCTAAAAAAATTAGACCCAAGCGGGACCCTAGCGCAAAAACAAAAAATCTTATTTGACTAACGTTCTATAATTTATGGCAATATAAACATATATATATAATATATATATAATATATATATATATATATATATATATAGTAATTATATATATTAATATACTATATAATATATAATAATATATATATAAAATATATATATATATATATATAGTATATATATATAAACTATATATATTAATATATATATATATATATATAATATATATATATATATTATATATATATATATATATATATTTATATATATAATATATATATTATATATATATTATATATAATATATATATATATATAATATTATATACTATATAATATATATTATATATATATATTATATTATATACTGTATATTAATTATATATATATATATATATATATATATATATATTATATATATATAATATAATATATATATATATATATATATATATATATATATTATATATATTATAATAATACAAAAGTTCATTTTTGATCACCTTTGGGAAGTCAGTATATGGTGACTCTTTTTCGAGTCGCTCAAGGGTGTTTTAGTTTAGAAATCATTGGATTTTTTTTTTTTGCAATTGTAAATTATATATATAATATATGTTATATATATATATATATATAATAATAGCTAATATATATATATATAATTATATATATATAGTATTTATATAATAATATATATATATATATATATATAATATACTATATATATATATATAATATATATTATGATATATATTTATATTATATAAAATATATATATATATATATATATATATATATTATATATATATTATATATGTAATTCGTGGATGGTTCTATGGTTAGAGCGGGATGAACGGTTACTGTTAACAGATCAGCGACGTGGAGTCCAAGTCTTCGAATCCCGCTAGATGGCATCGTAAAATCTCTTTGACTCATTCAGAATGCAAATTATTGAGAGAGTTAATCACTCACTTAATTTCAGTTTCAGGTATTCTTTCAAACTCTTTGTGTTCACGAAGATCAATCCACTTGACCGTGCTTAGGTTAAATTAGCGCTTAGGTTAGGGTCAGG
>JABUQX010081627.1:27500-34298 GCA_015478945.1 Trachelipus rathkii
CTTCTTCTTACACCCTGCCAAATCTTTCTACTAATCCTCCTCAAGCTTTTTTCAGATTCGCCAACAAAACCAAATCAATCCGCACTATAATGGTGGCCACCCCTTCACCTCTTTTCGATTCTCCATTACCTATAACCATCCCTTGCTATCCTCACCACCTCTGATTCTTAACATCACATAAAACACAAAATCCAATATAATTTATAATATATATTCTATATATATATATATAATATATATAATATATATATATATATATTAATATATATATATATATATTATATATATATATATAATATATTATATATATATATAATTAATAATATATATATATATATATATATATATATTATATATATATAATATATAATTTATATATATATATATATATATATATAATATATATAATATATATATATATATATCTATATATATATATATATTAAATATATTATATATATATATATATATATATATATATAATTATATAATATATATATTCTTTGTCAGTGAATCAAATTCCAAAGCCTTTGATAAATTTCTTTTACAACCCAAAAGAAAATAATAATTATTTTTCTCCTTCGGCTCCAACTCCGACTATAGTTTCTACACTGTTTGAGAATTGTTCAAGTCTTCTGGCAATAAATTTTCACGTACAAAAATATTTTTGATTTAAAAATTGATGCGCGGTATCCGAGCCCTGGGCACTTCAGCTGCGGCTGAAGATCCGGCCGCTCGGCCCAGGCCAAGGTATCCTGATGCTATTTGAAAATTTGTTCCACACGTCTTTCTCAATAAACTTTCCAAAAAATATTTATAGAACCAAAATCTCATACCCAGACCCGGACCCAAACAGGTTTCATGCACTATTTGGAGCACTGATTCAGCCACACGTCATTCCGGTACAATAAATTTTTTCACTAAAAACTATTTCTTGAAAAAAATTATATCCAGGATCCGGACTCCGGCTCCGACTCTAGATCCGGATCCGAATAAGGTTTTTGAACTATTTTGAAAATTAGTCAGCAGTCATACAACTAAAATATTCTTGAAAAAAAGACTTATAAACCAGGATCGGCTCCATCTCCCGAGGCCCGGATCCCAACTAAACCGATCCTGCTCCGATCCATCCATAAAGAGGTTACTGCACTATTTGAAAATTGTTCAGCACATCTTTCCATAAATTTTTCACCAAACAAATATTCTCTTAAAAAAAATTCATACCCACGATCCGGCTCCGTGTTCGGCTCCGGATCCGACTAAGGTTTTAGAACTAATTTGAAAATGGTTCAGCACGTCTTCTGGCAATACATTTTCGCTTAAAAAGATATTTTTTGAAAAAAAAATTCATACCCAGGATCCGGCTTCAGCTCCGGCTCCGGCTACGACTTCGGCTTCGGCTTCGAATCTGACTAAGGTTCTCCTGCACTATTTGAAAATTGTTCAGCACGTCTTCTATCAATAAATTTTCACAAAAAAAAAAAAAATCGAAAAAAATCATACTCCGGATCCACTGACTTCCCGACTCCGACTCCGAATCCGGTTCCGACTAAGTTTCTGCACTATTTGAAATTGTTCAGCAAGTCTTGTTGGAATAAATTTTTTTCATCTAAGGAAAAATTATCTCTGAAAAAATTATACAAGATCCGGCTTCGGAATCTGGATCCGCGGATCCGGATCCAACTACGGTTTCTGCACTATTTGAACATTGTTCAGCACGTCTTCCGGTAATAAATGTTTTCATCTAAAAACCTTTCTTTGAAAAAATCTTATAAACAGGGATCCAGCTCTGACCTCCCGCTCCGGATCCGAATAAGGTTTTTGAACTATTTGAAAATTAGTCAGCAGTCTTCTGCAATACATTTTTTCAACTAAAAAATATTTCTTGAAAAAATTTATAAACAGGATCCGGCTCTGACTCCGGCTCCGGATCCGACTCCGGATCCTGCTCCGGATCCGGATCCATCAAAGGATCCTGCACTATTCTTGAAAATTGTTCAGCACATCTTCATTCAATAAATTTTTCACCTAAAAAAAATATTTCTTAAAAAAATTCATACCAGGACCCGGCTCGGGTTCGGCTCCGAATCCGACTAAGGTTTCTGTACTAATTGAAAATTGTTCACACGTCTTCGGCATACATTATTTCGCTTTAAAAATAAATATTTTTCTGAAAAAACATTCATACCTGATCGGCTCCGGCTCCGGCTCCGACTTCGGCCTCGGATCTGACTAAGGTTTCTGCACTATTTGAAAATTGTTCAGCACGTCTTCTATCGATAAATTTTTCACAAAAAAAAATCGAAAAAAAATCATACTCCGGCTCCGACTCCTTCCCCGACTCCGACTCCGACTCCGAATCCGGATCCGATTAAGGATTCTGCACTATTTGAAAATTGTTCAGCAAGTCTTGTGGAATAAATTTTCAATTCTAAGAAAATTACTCTTGAAAAATTTATAGCAAGATCCGGCTCCGAATCTGGATTCGGATCCGGACCCAACTAAGGTATCTGCACTATTTGAAAATTGTTCAGTACGCCTTCTGGCATAAATTTTTCACTTAAAAAAATATTTTTTGAAAAAAATCTTCCCCAGGCTCCGGCTCCGGCTCCGACAAGGGCTCCGACTCCAGCTCCGGCTCCTGCTCCGGCTCCGACTTCACCTTCGGCTCCGGATCTGACTAAGGATCTGCACTATTTGTTGAAAATTGTTCAGTACGTTCTGGCAAGATTTAAATTTTTCACCTAAAAATATTTTTTTTTTTTTAAATCATACCCAGGATCCGGCTCCGGCTCCGGCTCCAACTTCGGCTTCAGATCCGAATCCGAATAAGGTTTCTGCACTATTTGAAAATTGCTCAGCAGATCTTCTAAAAAAATATTCTTCGAAAAAAAATCATACTCCGGCTCCGGCTCCGGCTCCGGCTCCGACTTCTACTCCGGCTCTGACTTCGGATCCGGATCCGGATCTGACTAAGGATTCTGTACTATTTGAAAATTGTTCAGCACATCTGCCAATAAATTTTTCATCTAAAAAAATTATTTCAAAAAAAAAAGGAAAAAAATTATACCCGGATACGGCTCCGGCTTCGGCTCCGGCTCTCCGGCTCCGGCTCCGGCTCCGGCTCCGGCTCCGGCTCCGGCTCCGGCTCCGGCTCCATTTATTTGATTGAGTAAAATCCGAAGAATGAGTTCGAGGTTGAGAATATGAAAAAAAAAATAGATTTTCTATAATTATAAATAAAACATTTTTTTTATCCTGAACCTGGAATTGCAATTTTGACTGGAATTGAAATTTTTTAGTTCGACACCTCTCTAAATAAATTTCTGTATCTAATAAACCATTTAGAATTTTTAAAAAATAATTACACGGAGATGTTCAGGATGAATGTTTTTACTAATTTAGATTAAAAAAAATGGGAAAATTTTGATTTTGCTTTCAAAAAGTAGGGGGTCTAGTTATGAAGGTTTTCCCTTAAAGGAAGGTAGAAATTTGTAATATGCCAGAGTGCGGATTAAAGCAAGCAAAACAAATTTAGAATAAATAATCTTCTCTAGTGTAAAATGAGCGATTGGCTAAGGTCTTATCTTGATGCTTAAGATTGTTTATAGCTTCATTGATTTAAATGATAAACCTTTTTTTAAAAGGAATACTATGAACGTCCGGAGGCAGTGCCCAGATGGGCATTACTCCTCGTGTTTTTAATGGGAGTGTCTCTGACTGGCGCCTGCCCTCGTTCACACCTCTACTACCCTAATGCCTTAACTTAATACTTTCTCAATGCTGAAGCTCTTTTATTCAGCCAATCCACTAAAAAATGTAGCCGCTCTGAAGTCCTTCTAAATCGACCTATTGGCTTAACTTGTATTCTATCTACAGTCCTTTGAAAACTCTCCTTAACTCATTTCCTCGATCATATAGATCAGCGGTCTCCAAACTTTTTTTGATCGCGTACCCTAAGACGAAAATAATTTATAAGTTGTACGTAATTTTGTAATATATATCTATATATATATAATATATATATTATATATATATATATATAATAATATTTATATATATATATATTATATATATAACTATATTTATATATATAATTAATATATATATAATATATATAATATATATATTATATAAATATATATATAATATTTATATATATTATATATATATATATTATATATATAATATATATTATCATATATATATATATATATATATATAATACTATATATATATATATTTATCTATATATATATACATATATATTTAATATTAAATATATTATATTATATATATATTATATATATATAATATATATTATATATAGATATATATATATATATATATATATATTATAATATTATATATATATATATAGTATAATATATATATATATATATATATACTATATATATAATATTATATATACTTACAGCCCATATGGGGTACAACGTTAGAATTTCATTTTTCCGTCTAGGGGTACGCGATCAAAAAAGTTTGGAGACCGCTGATCTATATGATCGAGGAAATGAGAGTTAAGGAGAGTTTCAAAGACTTTAGATAGAATACAAGTTAAGGCAATAGGTCGATAGTTAGAAGGATCAGAGCGGCTACATTTTTTAGGGATTGGCTGAATAAAAGCACGCTTTCAGCATTGAGGAAAAGTATTAATGTTAAGGCATAGGGAGTAGAGTTAACGAAGGGCAGCCGCCAGCTCAGAAGCAACTCCTCAAAAACACGGAGGAGTAATGCATCTGGGCAACTGGCCTTCCGGACGTTCATAGATATCTCCTTTTAAAAAAAGGTTTATCATTTAAATCAATGAAGCTATAAACAATCTTAAGCATCAAGATAAGACCTTAGCCAATCGCTCATTTTACACTAGAGAAGATTATTTATTCTAAATTTGTTTTGCTTGCTTTAATCCGCACTCTGGCATATTACAAATTTCTACCTTCCTTTAAGGGAAAACCTTCATAACTAGACCCCCTACTTTTTGAAAGCAAAATCAAAATTTTCCCATTTTTTTTAATCTAAATTAGTAAAAACATTCATCCTGAACATCTCCGTGTAATTATTTTTTAAAAATTCTAAATGGTTTATTTTAAGATACAGAAATTTATTTAGAGAGGTTTCGAACTAAATTTCAATTTCAGTCAAAATTGCAATTCCAGGTTTCAGGATAAAAAAAAATGTTTTTATTTATATTATAGAAAATCTATTTTTTTTTTCATATTCTCAACCTCTAACTCATTCTTCGGATTTTACTCAATCAAATAAATGGAGCCGGAGCCGGAGCCGGAGCCGGAGCCGGAGCCGGAGCCGGAGTCGGAGCCGAAGCCGGAGCCGTATCCTGGGTATAATTTTTTTTTCATGAAATAATTTTTTTAGATGAAAAATTTATTGGCAGATGTGCTGAACAATTTTCAAATAGTACAGAATCCTTAGTCAGATCCGGATCCGGAATCCGAGTCAGAGCCGGGTAGAAGTCGGAGGCCGGAGCCGGAGCCGGAGCGGAGTATGAATTTTTTTTCGAAGATATTTTTTTAGAAGATCTGCTGAGCAATTTTCAAAAAGTGCAGAAACCTTATTGGGATTGGGTCTTGAAGCCGGAAGTTTTTGGAGCCGGAGCCGGAGCGGATCCCGGGTATGTTTAAAAAAAAAAAAAATTTTTTAGGTGAAAAATTTAATGCCAGAAGACGTACTGAACAATTTTCAAATAGTGCAGAATCCTTAGTCAGATCCGGAGCCGAAGGTGAAGTCGGAGCCGGAGCAGGAGCCGGAGCTGGAGTCGGAGCCCTTGGAGCCGGAGCCGGAGCCTGGGTATGAATATGATTTTTTCCAAAAATATTTTTTTAAGTGAAAAATTTATGCCAGAAGACGTACTGAACATTTTTCCAAATAGTGCACAACTATCGATACCTTAGTTGGGTCCGGATCCGAGATCCAGATTACGGAAGCCGGATCTTGCTATACCTAATTTTTTCAAAGAGATAATTCTTCTAGATGAAAAATTTATTCCATCAAGACTTGCTGAACAATTTTCAAATATGCAGAATCCTTAATCGGATCCGGATCGGAGTCGAGTCGGAGTCGGGGAGAGTCGGAGCGATATAATCGATTTTTTTTTCGATTTTTTTTGTGAAAATTTATCGATAGAAGACGTGCTGAACAATTTTTCAAATGGTGCAGACCTTAGTCAGATCCGAGCCGGTGTCGGAGCCGGACCGAGCCGGATCATGGGTATGAATTTTTCCAAAATATATTTTAACGAAAAATGTATTGCCCGAAAGACGTGCCTGAACAATTTTCAATAGTTACAAGAAACCTTAGTCGGATCCGGAGCCGAACCCGGAGGCGGGTCCTGGGTATGAATTTTTTTTCAGAAATTTTTTTTTAGGTGAAAATTTATTGAAAGAAGATGTGCTGAAAAATTTTCTAAAATAGTGCAGGAACCTTTGATGGTCCGAATCCGGGCAGGATTCCGCGAGTCGGATCCGGAGTCGGACGGAGCCGAGGATCTGTTTATACATTTTTTTTCAAGAAAAATATTTTTTAGTTGAAAATGTATTGCAGAAGACTTGCTGACTAATTTTCAAATAGTTCAAAAACCTTATTCGGTCCGGAGCTGGAGTCAGAGCTGGATCCTGGTTTATAAATTTTTTCAAGAATGCATTTTTTAGATGAAATAATTTATTACCGGAAGACGTCTGACAATGTTCTAATAGTGCAGAAACCGTAGTTGAATCGGATCCGGATCCAGATTTCCAGCCGATCTTGTAATCATTTTTTTTC
>JABUQX010081628.1:0-12836 GCA_015478945.1 Trachelipus rathkii
ATAGCAGTTAGCACATAAGTTATTATTACATATATATACATACATTATATATATACATATATATATATATATATTATTATATGCGGATGAAGTTTCATTATTGGTTAGTTGGTTATTATTATATATATAAGAAGAAAGTTATTATTATTATACATATATTATATATACATATATATATTATATTACATATACATATTACATATGACTGAACGATAGACACCTCAAATCATTGAAAAGCTTAGCAATTAAGGTACTAGATATATATATATATATATATATATATAAGTTTACGTTTGGCTCCGTATTAAAGCAGTTATATGTTATACATACATACATATGTTGAAAATTATAGTGTTTAGCAGAAGTGATAATGATGTACTGGCTGGCTGGCTATTACATGGAGTTGAAAGAGTTGGCTACGTACATATACTACATGTTGGCTGGCTGGGATACATAGACATATATTGGTTATTGGCTGGCTATACAGTTAGCAAAGAAGAGCAGCTAGCATACACATATTGGCTGGGCTGGCTGCTGGCTGGTTATATGAGCTATGTTGTTATATATGCTATTATTATTGATATATTAATACAGCATATATATATATATAATATATTATATATATATATTATATATATATTATTACATATATTATTATTATTAAAAGAAGAAGAAATAAGAGGGGTATATATATATATATATATATATATATTATTAAAGGTTATAGATATATATATATATGTATAGATATATATATATATATATATTCATTATTAAATTACAAACATTTAAACCTAACAACTTCAATATTAATTTGACAGGTTTAAACTATTCAAGTACTGAATTAAAAAGCTTTGTGCATTTCATTTTAATGAATTTATTTTTTATTTATCACTTTCTCTCGAATAAAAAATTATATTAATTTTAAATTTTACATTTCTCATTTCTTTTAGGGACTTTAATTTTTTTATATTTATACTATTTTAAAAGTAAAACTTATTATCATTATTGCATTTAATGTGTGTATTAAATATGAGTGTATATATATATATAGTATGTGTATTTTTATATATATGTTATATATATATATATATATATATATATATATATATATATATATATATATATAGTAAATGTAAATACTGCAATAGACCGTAGCTTAAATTTGTATAGTAAATAAAGAACTATTGTGGGAAGATAAAGAAAATTGCCTCCTCTGGGGGCGAACCAATGACTGTGCTATATATTATTACATATATATACATATTATTATTACATATTATTGTTAACGCATATATTATACATATATATTATTATTATATTATTATTATTATATTATATACATTATATATATTATTATTATTATTATATATATATATATTATATATATACATATACATAGTTATTATATGTTATTATATATATTATTATTGGCTATTATTATTACAATCACATAGAGCACTGTTATTGGTATATATTATTACATATACATATTATAAGAGACAGTCTTGGTATATGCTAATGTATTACTATATATATAATATATATTATTATTATTATTACATATAATATTATATATATATATTATTATACATAAACTATATTTATATTACATATTATTATTATTATATATTATTATTATATATATATTATTATATTATTACATATATATATATTATATTATTGAAAGAGTTATATATATATATTATTATTATTATTATTATATATATTAAATATATATATTATTACATATTACATATTATATATATACATATATATTGTATATGGATACATATACATATAAGCTACAAAGCACATTATATATTATTATTAATATTATTAGCTACACAAGTTATATATATATATATATATATATATATATATATATTATATATATATATATATGATATATATATATATATATATATATATATATATATTCTATTACCCTTCCATTTTCTCCCACTTTCTTCCTTGTACTTGCGCACTTGGAAACGTATTGGTATAGGGGTATGTTGCCCTTTGACTACTCGACCATTTCTTGATTTTACTACAATAAGTTCTGACCCAAATACAAAAATTGAAACATTGCATGAAATTGCCAAATAAACTGACCTATCCATCAACAAATGAATCTGACATAAATGATATAGAATTTAAGAGCGAAATTGAAATGATTGAATGATAGACACTAAATTATTTACTTAAAGGGTTATAGAATATGTGCAATAGATTTAATATTTTTTATTTTTTTAAATGACTGTTACTATCAATTACTGTTGCTGAGGATGAGATCATTTTATAAATTAATTACTATAAAGAATTATTTAAGATTCATAATGCCCCAAGCCCCAAGAAAGATTCACAAATTTGGCAGTTTTAATTTTTTTAATCTTTAAAGAGAAAATTTGATATAAGATTAAAATGAATCATATAATAAAAGTATTTTTGTATTTAAACAGTAAAAGTAAATATACTTTAATACAATTTCTAAATAACTTATTTTTTTACGTTTTTGAAAGCGAGGCAGACGTATACAATATATATATATATATATAGTATATAGTATATATATATATATATATATAAGAGTTATATATAAGTGCTATATATTGGCGTTATACAGCAGCAGCATATATATATATAGCATATATATATATATATATATATATGCTACAATACATATTATTATTATTATTATTATATAATATTATATTATACATATTATTACATATACATATATTATTATTATTATTATTATATTATGCTTAGTTATTATATATTATTATTATTACATATATATTATTGGCTGGCTACATATATACGTAATACTACTATATAGATATAGTTGAAGATATTATATATTATATTATTATTATATATACATATTACATATATATTATTATATTATTATTATATACATATATTATAGTATTTGAGCTTGTTATATATATATATATACATATACTATATATATATATATAATAGATATATAGTATCATATATATATTATTATATATTATATCACCGCTATGAGAGAGAAACAAATATGTGTGGTAAACTGACATAGTATACGCGAAACATACTATATACGGTATATATAAATGCAAATATAAAGTTAATGCTCTTCGTATTAAATAATGAATAATATCACATAAACAGGATTACACACACACACCAACCAAACCAATAAACACATCACACTATTCATAAATCAAGAAAATCCAACATTCATATAAAGATCTAAAAATTTAACTCTGAAGTATCAATTGAGTCTTTCATGGAATTTTTAAGGCAATAAAATTGGCGATTTGAGTGTTCATAAATAACAAATCGGGTTCATGTTGCGAAGATGCCGGCCGGGTTCTATCGGTTCGTTTTCCAGAGGTAAACTTTCTAGGTTACTATATAAGATAAAAATGAAAACAAATTAAATTTAATATTGGTGGATGAAATTAACGATGAAAACCTATTTTCAAAATTTTTTGGTAATATTGTTTTACGAATATTTTATGATACATTGTCTAGGTTCAACTTACATATATATATATATATAATATATTATATATATACATATATATAATATATATATATATATATATATATAATTATATAATATATAGTATATATATATATATATATATATATATATCTATAATAATTATATAGTATATATATATATATATATAATGATAAAGGCTAATAGAATAGTATATATATATATATATATTAATATATAATATATAATAATATATAATATAATATATATAGTAAGTATATAATATATATATATATATATAATAGTTAATAATATATATATATATATATATAAATAATTATATTAATAATATAATACTATAATATATATAGATAGGTATATATATATATATATATATATATATATATAAATATACATATATATAATATATTATATATATATATATATTATATATATATATATAATATAATAAGGTATTTATATCATGTATATACATGAATGTATGTGATAATACATTATATACATATATATTATAAATTATATATTTATATATATATATATAGTGCTCATATTGTCAAAATAAATTGTGTTTAAAAATAAAATATGTTAACCTATTTTATTGATAGAAACCAAAATAAAGAAAAAGAATTGTAGGGAGAACACTTTTAGGCCTAGTATGAGACTGTTTCTTAATTTCGAGAGGCCATCATATATAGTTTGAGATGAATTTTTAAAATTGTGATTATAACATGATGGTTTATCAATAAGTAAAAGGATTCCTTTGATTAAAGTGCTCTCTCTCGTCTCTCTCCTCTCTCTCTCTCTCTCGATCTACTCCTCTCTCTCTCTCTCTCTCTCATCTCTCTCTTCTCTCCTCCTCTCTCTCTCTCTCTCTCTCTCTCTCTCTCTCTTCTCTCTCTCTCTCTTCTCTCTCTCTCTCTCTCTCTCTCTCGAACAGTTTTGCTTGGTCGTCGTTTTACCTCCTTTCCGAAATTGTAATTTCTTGTATCTTGTCCTTGTCAGAATAACGAGAGGTGAAGCGAAGTGAGTCGAGTTGAGAATTGAGACTAGACTACTCAACAAGGCAAGGAAAAGCCTTTATATAGTTTCGTTCGCACTTATGTCAAAATTTTGCTTAGCAAATTTGGGCATAACGTATTAATATAAATACAATTCATAATTTTTATAAATACATATACTTAAGGCAGAACAACTTTAATTGACTTATTTTGGAAGATGGAATGCATTTGTTTTAACTTTTAATATCTAGTTTTATTCCTAATAATATATTGTTATATAATGTCTTTAATAATTTAATAATTGTTTATAATGATTTTCCTTATAGAATTATTGCTTGCATTATATATAATTTTATTTTTTAGATATATTGTAAAATGCATTTTGCGGTTCTTTTTCTTTGGCCGGCTTTTTAAAATAAAGTTAAGGTTTCGTTTATAAAATGAAAACTTAACTCGGTTACTGGTCAGCGGAAAAAAAGTATTATATGCTTAAAAGTAATATATTGAACTGTAAGTCAGCGAAACATGTAAAACTTATTATAATATAATTGATTTTTAATACAACATTCCAAACCAAATAGAAGTTTTAATACCTACAAGAGAGTCTTCAAGAGTACAGCAACTACAATCCGTGAAGTGGAGGAATAAAGCAGAAGAAAAGAGATAATTCCCAACACTCCTGCCACCATGCCACGATATAGTTGGCCTCCTCATATACTTTAATATATATATTATAAATATAATATAATATATTATATATATATAAATAATAATATATTATAGTATATATATATATATAATATATAATTATATATTATATATAATATATATCTATATATATATAATATATATATATATATAATAATAATATTATATATATATATGATATATATATATGTGTATAATAATATATTTATATTATTAATATATAAATATTTAATAATATATATATATAATATAATATAATATATTATATTTATATATATATTATATATATTATATATTTTTTATATATTATAATTTTATATATTGTATATATATATATATATATTATATATAGATTATTTATTATAATATTATATAATATATATTATATTATATAAATTTAATAATATATGATATATATATTTGATAAGTGTTTATGAAATTGGATATTTACAACAACAAAAAAACTGTATATTTATACCGTCCTGATAGAAATGTTTAGAATTACATTCTTGCTAAAATTACTTAAAATATGAAGAATATAAAACATTAATTAATAAACAAAATTGATCTGAATGACATTTATAAACAAAGGTCAATATGTAAATTAAGATTCCCCTCCCCCAAAAAAAAAAAAAAAAAAATTTTACAGTTTCAATTGAGAATTTTAGTGTTTTCTGAAGCATGATCATCATTCAATCTCTTCGAGGCAATTGAATATTCATCTTGAAGATTTAGTCTTAAGTTCCGTTGTATCTTTTGAAATTCATGCATTAGTTAAGTCTTAGATTACAACAATGCCCATTAAATGCTATTTGTTTGTATTCAAATTACCATATTATAAATGTCACTGGCCTGATAGACAGTTTTTGGGAGAATTATTCTACTCGTATTCTGTAACTAATTATTTGTTATTGTCACTTTGATCTCTGTAAATATATATATAATATATATTATATATATATATAGTATATATATAATTATTATATATATATATATTTTTTATATATATTCTATATATATTATATTATTATATATATATTAATATTATGTTTAATATTATTATATATATTATCATTATTTTTTTAAATTTTGTTTATGATTATATATTATTATAATATTATTTTTAAAATATATATTTTAAAAAATATTTAATAATTTTAATTATTTAATTATTTTAATTTATTTTAAACTTTAATGTTATATATTATTATATATAAATATTACTTATTATATATATATATATTATATATATATTATATTATATATATATATATATATATTATATTTTAAGAATGAAATTTTGTTGATTTTTTTATTATTTCATATGTTATTTATGATATCATGCAATTTCTGATATATTTTTATATTTTTAATCTCATTTTTGAAGCAAAAGAAGAAGAGAAATTTAGATTACATTGCGTTTTGCAAACAATTTAATTACTTTTTTATAAATGTATTAGTGATTGGGTGCTTTTTATTCTTTTAATTAGCTGAGGATGGGATCGACGGAAGATCCGAAGCGTTTCTGTATGGAATTAAGTTCACTATGTGAACGTTTCACCATCCCTTTTTGTATTTTATCATACCTTAAACTTTCTAAGAAAATACGAAATTCTTGGACAATATTATATAGTATTTTAATATAATATATTATAATATATATATAATATATATATATTATAATATATATATAATATATATATATATATAATATATTAATTATATATTATATATATATACATATATTCATATATATGTATCAACAAAAGAGTTCCAAAAAAAAATGTTCATTCGGGCTGGCGGGAGTTTCCGCAACTTATTTCTCATCTGAATTTTTTGGTCTTTTTTTCTTTTGTTGTTTTTCGAGATGTTTAATAATTTTTTCATATCTTCAATATTATCAACACAACAAATATTGATTTGTATCAAATTTTCATGGTTTGTTCAGATCTGCCTTTGGGCCTTTGATTCATTCATGAACCGAAAAAAAAAAAAAATTATTCCGAATATATATTTTTTGTCGGCTCAGATTGGACAGAGGATAACTTTTTGTCTACTGAACGATATAATTTCATTGCAACGAATTAATTATAGTATCTATATATATATAATATATATAATATATATATATATATATATATAATTTATATAATAATATATTATATATATATATATACACTATAATAAGTATATATATAATATATATATATGTATATAATATATATATTTATATTTATATAAATATATCATAGATAATGTATATATATATATATATAATACATATTATATATATATATATATATATATATATATATATTATATTTTTTTTTACTCGTTAAAATTAACAGCAACAGCTAAGGTTAACGTGTCGAAGGAAGGTAGAAAAGGTTGAAGAAGAGCGAAAACACTTTATTGGACTAATGACAATAACATGGTGGATTCCTCCTCAGAACCGTAGGTTGATAGAGTTTTAGGCAAAGGTGCAGCCAAGGGGTCTCGCAGTAGGGTTCGTAGGTTCGGTGCTGCAAACACACAATGTTGGTACGTATGGCGACGGGCGCGGGGGTGTTGGTCGTTCAATACCAGGGTTGTGGAGTCGGAGGTCGGAGTCGGAGTCGCGGAGTCGGGTAGTCGGTAGTTTGAAGAAGTGGAGTCGGAGTCCGAAGTCGGAGTCGAAGTCCCGAGTCGAGTCGGAGTCCGGCAATTTTGAAAAGGATGGAGTCGGAGTCGGAGTCGGTAATTTTGAAAAGGTGGAGTCGGAGTCGGAGTCGAGTTCGGATCGGAGTCGGTAATTTTCAAGAGTCGGAGTCGATCGGAGTCGGTAACTTTCAAAATAGTAGAGTTGATGTCCAGAAATTTGAGCTGACAAAGTTTGATGGTTGACTCTGGTGAGTGACTTCAATCGCTCCATACAATCACCTCACCTTGCGATTTCACACTCACACAAATGCAATTGCAAACTCGAATTTTTTTAATCTTGCGACCTTATGTTTAATTTTGGATTATATTCAATTAAATTCAATCCTTCAACCTTACATCCATCTTTATTTAAGATCTGAGATAAAAAACTCCAAGGTACGAAAGAGAAATTCTCTCATTGACAATTGAAATTCTACTAGCTGCTGTTTATATCGATCCTCCTATCTACAGGGTAAGCTTAAATGAGAAGATCAACAACAAAAAGCTAAATCTGCACTTTGCACGTGACCATTTGTATTAAAAGGTTCAAGAGTCAAGAAGAAAGAATACAGCTGACATATTGAAGATGAATGAAACTCAGATATCCCCATTACTACTTCTCAAGTCATTCTTCAGAAAGCTCAGAAGATGAGTATGAAAGGCTTCTAGATATTGAAGAAAGTTAGTCGATAGCTTCGACTGGTTCAAGACACAGATTCTGCTAGCGAGGCTCAATCCTTCCACATGGTTCATAAAGCTTAAAAAAATTTCTCTGCCTGCTCTGAAAGAAGTTGAAAAAATTTATATAACTTTGAAGCTTAATTAGAAGGGCCATTGATAAGCATCCAGACATCATTGACAGAAGCCTGCAATTGCTTGTTACTGATTCTACCTCCAAAGCAGAGTTGCGTTAAAGGCTTTTTTCTGCTCTAGCATGATAAAATCAGACCTAAAGGAAAATGAAGGAGTGACCTGGCAGATCCTATTAATATTTTTAAAGAACTAAATTCCCATTGAGTAGGTGTACACTAGATTAAGTTCATGTATAGTTCAATGTAGCAGTTTATAATTATATTATAAATATATATATATAGTAGTATAATATATATAAAAATAATATATATATATATTCAATATTATATATATTATATATATATCTATATAATATATTAATTTATATATATAAATTCAAACCCCCCGAAATTATTTACACTTATCAAAATTTTTAATGACTTAAGTTCTTAATTTAATTTTTAGAATAATATAAAATATAGTTAATCAAAGCAAAACTTAAGAGTTATATATTTTTATTAATGGAAATGAAAAACATTTTTTTGGTTAAGATTTCGTTGTTTATTGTGGCTGTTGTCCATATATATATATATATATATATAATATATATATATATATATATATATATATATATATTATAATATATATATATATATAATATATATATATAATATATATATATATATATATTATATATAATAATATATATATATATATATATATATATATATATATAATATATATATAATTATAATATATAACTATATATAATTATTACATATATATATATATTATAATATTAAGTATAGTATATAGTAGAGACTATATATATATAAGCAGATATATATATATTATATATATATATATTATTAGCCGGTTGGCCGGAAGTTGGGTGGCACACGCTCACAGCGTGCGGCTGCGGTGTCTGGTGCGCTGGATCGCTCATCGTTTTGTGACTGAGTGCACATCAAAATTTTCAGCGACCGTGGAGTGGTCTGGTGCGGTGCGGCGTGCGGTGCGGAAGAAAATAAAAGTGCGGTGCGGTGCGGAGCACGAGAAAAAAATTAACGGTGTGGTGCGGTGCGGAGCGTGTGTGGGCCTTGGAACGCACCGCACGCGACCAGTTCCTCAATAAATTTTTAATAAATAAATAATAATTGAAAAAAGAAAAATTGACTTGACTTGGATATATATATAATATATATTATATATATATAATATTATATATATATATATTATATATATATTATATTATATATATACTATATATATATAGTATATCTTATATATATATATATAACTATAATATATATATATATATATATAATATAATATATATATATATACATAAGCGAACTTTCTGAACTTTAATCGGGCTACATTGGGAGATCGCATTGTGTCGCTCTTTTTTTTTTGCAAACTATTCGCTGGAATGATCATGCTTTGTTCCGGAGAAACGCCTCTGCTTCTGCTGCAACGGTAGGGGCCGTGATCACGGATGGGATGAAATCAGATTCATTCCATCTTCCCTAAATCATTTTCTCCTCCTAATCCATGGTGATGACTCTTGTTCTCGTGCCATTCAAGAGAGTGACATTGCGTATAGGGCTTGGGAGAACTCTCGTTCTCTAATTCTCTAACTAATTTTCGCTCTGCCCGGAATCGATCAGGGATTATTATTCTGAGCGGGCCAAGGCATCTACAATCTAAAAAGGAAGTGTGATGCCCTTCTTGGTTCTCCTACTGATAAAAAATTTCTGGCCTCTGCCAAAACATCTCCAATAAATTTCTGTAAATCGTCCTTTTCCTCTTATCCCTTCTGATAGTGTCTTGTTGCTTAAACACTCCTTCTGAAAAGCAATCCCTTGGTTGTCTTCTTTTTTCCATCTACTTCCACCCGGGACGGTTCGGCTCCCCTCTGCCTGCTCCATCCACTCCTCAGGTGTCCAATGTTCCTACCTGTCTTACTCATGATCGGTACAATGAGATACTGAGTATCAACGAACGCCGGAAGGCATGCCCAGATGGCAATTCCGCAATTCTGAGCTGGCGCCTGTCCCCGTTCAACTCTACTCTCTATGCTTAACACTAAATACTTTTCCTCATGCTGGAAGCGCGCTTTTATTCAGCCAATCCCGAGAGAAAAAGGTAGCCGCTCTGATCCTTCCTACTAATCGAACTATTGCCTTAACTTGTATTCTATCTAACTTTGAAAACTTCCTTAACCTTCATTGCTCGATATAAGATGCTCATTCCTTCTTTCAGATCGCAGTATGGCTTTTCCGACTTCCCTATCTCACTGATCTATTGTCTTCTGCCCTTAAGGACCGTGGGGAGTCTTGTGTGGTAGCGCTTGTCATATCTAAAGCTTTTGACAAGGTATGGCATGCGTCGCTACTCTCTAAGCTACCTTCCTTGGATTTCCTCCTTCCGGATTCCACAACTCTTGTCTATTTCTTTTCAGATCGTTCCATTTTCAGCTCTTATTGATGGAGCAACCTCTTCCTCCCCCCTTTTTTCCCCCTTAAAAAAAATTAAAAATTTTTTTTGGTGGTCTTTTTTTAAAATTGTATGTTAATCTCCAGACCTTTTATTCCCTACTTTTTCATCAACGATCTTCTTCAGCTTGCACTTCTAACCTGTTCATCTTATGCCGATCGACCCAACTCTCCATGTCTTCACTCATTCAATTTGTGCTCCCTGTTTGGTATCTAGAGTTTGCCTCTCGGTCCTACAGCTTTCCTGATTCAATTCTTCCGATGGTCGGGAATTTCTCAGTGGGGTAACCGTAATCTTGTGAAGTTTAACTCTTTGAAAACTCAACTTCTTCTATCTCCGTCTCTAACACACCTCCCAACTTTCCTATCCGCTTTTGACGGCTCTAATGTCTTACCGCGTAAACAACATAAACATCCTTGGACTAAACATTAGTGAATTGTCTGGAGACCTCACATCACATCGGTTGCTGAAATGCCTCAAAAAAGCTGGAATTCTGTTCAGAATGCGTTGAATTTTTTTCTTCTGCTCAGATATTCCAGTTATATAAAGGTCTTATTCGCCCTTGTATGGATTACTGTTCCCACATTTGGGTGGATCCGGTTCCACCCTAATTTTGGATATTGAAGCTAAGGCAAGAGGCTTATAAACTGTTCCCATACTTTCTGACTCCCTGACCCTCTTTCTCCTGCTTCGTGGCGTTGGGTGCCTATCTCTTTCTATAGAAATTCTACAACGCAGGTCCTCGAGAGAAATTGACCTCTCGCATTTCTCCATCACTGCGCTCCCTCGTAACACAAGAGGTTGCCTTTGTTCTCCTCATGAAAATTGTGTGAATATTGAAGACTCAAGGATCATCTCGTGTGGTGACTCCTTCTTTCCAGCCACATCTGTTTGTGGAACACTCCTTGGCTTCTTCTATTTTCCCTGCAATATTCAATCTTTCCTCTATTTGTCGCCGTCTTCGGCCACTGAAGGAAATTGCGTGTAGGCAAGGGACAAGGGTGGGGTTTACTTTCCATTATTTTAATTTTTGTTTCTTTTTTATAATCTTTTTTTATTTTTATTTTTTTTATTTTTTTTGCGCTCCTAAATTTGAAAGGGCCCTGCTCGTGAGTGGTAGTATCATGTAAAATAATACTATTATATTTATATATATATTATAGTATTAAATAATATATAATATATATATATATATAATATAATATATATATATAATATATAATATATATATATATATATATAATATATATATATATATAATATATTATATATAATATTTATAATATATTGCCCTCCTCAGTAGGTGTATTGAGCTTACAGATTCTCAGAGTAAATAGCAGTGATGAAAATGCTTGGGTTTACACAAAAGATTTTTTTTTTTTGAAAAAGAAAACTAACGGTGTAGGATCATTTATGTTTTGTGCAAACACGGCTTAGCGACGTCTGATATTCATTGTTTCCCAAGGTTATCAGAATTAATAAGTTGAAGGTAAACAGATACGCTTTCCATTTTACGATGTTAATTTTCTCCATCATTAATGGTACAATAACAATTATAATCAAACCGATAAATTTAAAGGGAAAAGATATCAATTTCGTCTTCTCATCATTTTTATTCATCTCTCTTTCACACCATCTAC
>JABUQX010081629.1:5000-20000 GCA_015478945.1 Trachelipus rathkii
GGTCTACGAACATCTCCACAAAATCTCCTCCTGTGTAAGTATACACACCCTTGCCTACATGGCCAATGCTGTGTACAGAATCACAAATTAGAAAATAAAAATAAAAACAATAGAACAGCCTCTGGCAACAATATCCTGCCAACACTCGAAATTTTAGGCTGCGCAATGGGGGAGAAACGAAGCAGTTTCTCAATCAAACCTCCTTTCCCCCATCCAAAGGAGTGGAAAATTTACTTTAAAAATTCAACGCATAACTTCGTAGTGCAAAATGAATATATCAAGGAATAAAATTAAAAACACTTTAAATCTGAAATCAAAAACTACTACTACTACTACTACTTACTACTAATATAATAATAATAATAATAATAATAAATAATAATATAATAATAATAATAATAATAATAATAATAATAATAATAATAATAAATAAATAATAATAATAATAATAATATAATACTAAGAATAAAAATAAAAAATAAAAAATAATCAATAGAAACGATAGTGGTAAAATAAGCAGACATTGGAAAGTGAACAATAAAAGTAAAATTGTGCCATCAATAAAGTGGAAAAATTGTGATACTGTGAAAAGACAAACGTAAAATCTATGTGAATGGCTTAGCATGCGCCATCTTGTGTGTAAAAATAAACAACTAATATCCGATTAAAAAATGATCAAGTTAAACACATTACGAGATAGTACAATGTGATATCAAAATAAAGCCAAAAACGGCCAAAAGGTGAAATCCAAAGTTCCCAAATTGGTAGGTGTTTTATCTTATTATATTTGTAATACTCTGTTGATGAAAATTATACATTTATTTATATATAATAATTATTATAATAGTCAGGAAAAAAAATTTTTTTTTTCTTATAGCCAAAAATTTCAAACAGCCAATGAATCCAACCCTCGAGTTGCCTTCTAGCGCTATCTAAAATAAATATGCAAACTGCTCAAAATATTATTTCGTAAAGGTCAAAATAAATAAACAATAAATTTAAAATGAAAAATTACTTTCAATTTAGTTCATAATTCAATTAATTTAAAAACGTGTTGCTAACCATAATCTCAGAAATGTTTTGAAAAAAAAGAAAATTTTTTTATTTATATATATCATGACGGAAGAGTGTCGGTGGGAATTTCCATGGAGGCCGCTCAACCAACAAAGGCTGACGAGTCGTCTGTTGGAAAAGTCGGTCTGTAACAAAATTTTAAGCCGATATTTCTTACGTTATGATATACGAAGTAAACAGGATATTTTCGAACAAAGTGGAAGAGAATGGCGGAGACAAGGTTACACAGAAATTCCGAAGTCATGAATCGGAAGGACTGAGTTACCATTATTCCCAAAATTTAATCTTTTTTTTCTTTGATATCTTGTCAGCTTTCAATAAAATCTTCAGGTCCACATGAGAGTCCTTAAAAATATTCATTAAAAATAAAAATATTTTAAAATTTTGATCAAAAATAAAATAATAAATTACCATCAAAAATAACTATTATGTTGAATGATTATGATCTTATTAAAAATTAAAAAGTTTCTTCGGTGATCAATGTATTTGATGAAAATTAAAATGTAATTTATTTTAAACGCTTTTTCAAAATGTGAAAGTTCGAGGAATGATGAACCCTCAGAACGATAGAAAATGGAATTGAAATGGGTTACTAAAATATTTCTAAAAATATATTGAATTTTTATATAGAGGAAAATAAACATTTTTTTTATATCATTTCCTAAATCAAATACATACAGTAAGTTATTCTATATTTTAGAGAAAATTATATATTTTTTTTTATCAAAGATGATTAAAATTTTATTAAAGAAACCCATGTCAAAGCAACCGAGCTCTTAACGAGACTTGCTACAATTATACTCGATGTACATGTAAAAGCTAGCGAAGCCTGTAAAATGTTATAAATGGTTTTACAATCAGAATTTATGCCGCATGATAATATTAAAGACTCATTTCTTTTTCCAAACAACTATTTCTCGTAGTCTAAAATCTTTCTTTTAATGTTAAGATGATCAGAAAAATATTAAAAGTAGAAATATCCACAAAAAGAAAAGAATGCACCTCAGAAGGCAAAACTCTCTCTATTTACAAGGAAAATCGTTCCTTTAAAAACAAACCAAAAACCACGCTTTCTCATACGAACACTGTGATTGGTCCTCCCATCAGCGAACTGACCAATCAGAGCAAAGCTTCCAAACGACCTTCGACTGGAGCAACCAAAATCTCTCCTCGCCTGTCACCCAGAAAGCGCCATCTATCGGCCAACAACAACAACAACAGTTCTCGCACTCCCAACATACAAACATGGTTACTATGAAAATGACCTTCGAATGAAATAATCAAAATAGAATTGATAATAAAACATAGGAGAAAGCAGAAATGGAATATCATTTTGAACTCTACAATTCAAAGGAAGACTTGCAGATGTGAATTACTGAATCTTGAATGCATTTAAAGGTAAATCAAAGGTTAATACGAAGTTACCGGACAGGTTCCTTAAAATTTTCAATTAAATAAATGATGGAAACATGAAGTTCGCCTTTGCGAGTATGACACTGAAAAGTAAACGCAAAACGAGAACCGAACGGAACGATAAGAAAAGGGAGAAGATTGAAAAAAAATACAGAGAAACCCAGTATCTCAGACGAAGGTTACCTGTGTAATTAAAAATGTCGCTATACGAACTCGTATTTTTATGAGGTTTTCTTTCTCTTTCTAAATTAGTGTTTCAACTCCTTTCCTTCCTCTTTCCTCCATTATGTTAATTATTAATCAGAAGGCTTGGGTATAGAAAAAAACTGTGAAACTGTCACAAACACACGCGTCACGTGCGTTTGTGAGAACAGTTATTTTTCTTCCACCTCCGGGATTCACCAAAGTCTAAGCCGAAAATTGATAGGGAATCTTTGTAAGACAAAGCATGCATTGTCATTAGAAGGTGTGCAACTGTAAGAGGCTAATTTGCCGGTCTCATGCATCCACCTTAAAATCTCTGGTGAAGCCTCCATACTTGTATACCGTATTTATTATTTAAAATTCAAATCTATCGCGCCTCTTTCTTCCACAAGAAAGAGACGCCAAACAAAGAGCAAAGCTTGGCGGGAAGTGCCCAGCTGGCACGCCAGCAAGCTAACGCCAGATCAGTCCTTTGATAGCGCTCCCACGATGAGGAGTTGTCAAGTCCGACCTCCCCTTAACAGGTCATTTAGATTAGGAATTCTTGCCATTTTTATTTGTTAGTTTTATGTGTGTGTTATCATAATTTCTAACGACATTTTGTGCATAGAATTACCTCATTTACTTAATTGATCAAATCCATGTCTGTCAATTGTCCGTATCACTATTGTCAAATAAAGCACTACGAGGAAAGTAATCTTAATTAACCCCCCCTGATTAATGACTGCAAGGTCATTAATCATTTTGGATAGCTGAAGTGATTTCAGCCTAGACATCAGTGGTGAAAGCCCAGAGTGACACGTGCAACATTGCAATTTGCAATATCCTAAAGTGATATATATATATATTATAATTATATAATTATATATATAACATATATATATATTAGTATATATATTATATTTATATAATATATATATATACATATATTATATAAAAATATATATATATATATATAATTATATCATTATATATATATATATATATAATATAATATATATATATTATATATATAATATATTATAATATATAGTATATATATATATATATAAATATATATATATATATATAGATTAATATATAAATATTTTTTTAATAATATAATAAATATATTATATATATATATATCTATATATATATATATATATATATATATATATATAATATATATATATTATATATATATATATATATATATATATATATATATTATATATATATATATAGTCATGAGTCTAGTGACTCATGGCATCTATTTTGATCAACCTTCTAATTTATTTTACGAAGCAGAAAAGTGCTCAGGTTAAAGGAAAAGAACTCATTGTTTTCGTAAAAGAAGTTCTGGTAAACAGTATTATCTGAGTTGTAAGGATTTATTACAAATTGTGATTACCAACTTTATAAGGATTGTTACTAGGCTGTTATTATCAGTTTTCCAAGGATCTAGTTACGAGCTGTGATTCCAGCTTTATAAAGGACAAATTCTCCCAAATAATTGGTATGTATAGTAACTATAAAGCAATGTTTATGATAGGTTAAAATCTGAAAGTAGGAATAGATTTATGAGTTGCTGTTTAGAAATGACGAAATAACGTTTAAAGTTTGTTTAAAATATATCAGTGTTAAAGTAAAAAGTGTGGATAATCAGATACGGTTAAACTAGGGAATATTGTTAGAATACGAGGAATTACTAAAGAATATTGTAAATTTGATATATGGGATCTTTTGGTTTAAAGGACAGTGAAAACTGTATTAAGAATCGATATAATAAACGGGAAAGTGTTAGAGTAAAATTAACATAGTAATCTATAGGAAGGAATAGTTAAAAGGATTTAAAAGGAGATATTATATATATATATATATATATTATATATGTATATGTGTGTGTGTGTGTGTGTGTGTGTGGGTATTGATACATACATAGTTAAAAACACATACGAAGGTGTAATAAGGATCTTTTAAGAAATAAGAAGTTCAAATTTGAGAAAAGGCGCACAAAAAATTTAGGTTACAGTACGGACGAAGCGTATAGTTAAAATCAGATGTATAGTATTATTATTATTTATTATTATTATTATTATTATTGATTATTATTGATTATTTATTATTATATATTATATTATGTATTATTATTATTATTATTATATTATTATTATTATTATTGATTTTATTATTATTATATATATTATTATTATTATTATATGTGATTATTATTATTAGTTATTAGTATCGTTATCGTTATCTTCATTATTATATTTAGGGGTTATGAGTAAACTAGTGTCTATTATATTATTGTCCTAGGTTGTTATATTATCGAAATGGCTGAACCGAGTGTTAGGTTATTCCATTATTTGGGCCCTTATAAATATTATGTGTGCAAGGACGGGGGGGGTATTATTATTATTATTATTATTATTATTATTATTATTATTATTATTTATTATTATTATTATTATTATTATTATTATTATTATTATTATTATTATTATTATTATTATTTATTTATTATTATTATGATTATTTTATATAGTATTTATTATTAATTCCGATGGCGTGACTAGTTATTGGCGTCATTTAGTTATTTATTTAATACTATTAATAGAAGGCAATAATTAATAGTTGGTTATTTCATAATTTCAGGGAGACGAGGTTGGGGCCAGGTCAGACCGAGTGGTTGGAACCAAGTTCAAAGTTGAGTTTAGGACCAAACTTAAAGATCAGATTTTTGATTGGACTCAGACGCAAGGTTGAGTTTAAATAAAGTCACGACTGGATATTAAGGCCAAGGCTGAAATTATTGATCAACTAAGTTGCCAGCCAAATTTGAAGGTCCAGGTTAACCTTAGGTTAGCTACTGAAGGCTAAAAACAGGCTACGGAAGATTCCGAAGGTCGAAAGGTCACACAGGCCGTTTGTAAAATTGGATCAGTTTATTCAAAGGAGTAGGGAGCACCTTCCGAGGGATCATTCGTCTGAATAACGACGTTTATAAAGGAAGTATTGCTCTTTTACCTTTTGTAAATGACTTAAACCGAATTTGTAAATAAATAAACATAACCCGGGGTTATATTGTACTGTATATATTTGTGTCGAAATAAATTGATATATAACATTTAGCTTAGGTTAGTAAAGGTTATTTGTAAATTAAAGTTGAAAACAGCCATAGGTAGGTAGGAATAATATTGGAAAATACTTAATCATTCATATTATTATTATATATAAGAAAAATCAACTTTCGTGTCTTTTCAATCCCTTTATCTCTTATTGTCACCGTAACAGGAAAAGTCCTCTGTAAAGGAACGCAACTTTTGCCTCCCATACTGTCTCAAAGGTCGCACAGTTTATCATTTAGGAGGTGGATCAAGACGTTTATCGTATACGGTGGCTCGCGTACAAAAATTTACAAGAGGACAAATCACTGGTGGTGAACGAAGGGAGGACAATAAGGGAATTAATAAAGGTAAGAGACATTCTGTTGTTGGTTTTGTTTTGATTTGAAAGGAAAAAAATAATTTTTTTTTTTTATATATATATATAGGGTATTGTTTTTTTTTTGGTAACATATCGATTTTTTTTTTTTTTTTATTTTTTTTTTTTTTTGTGTAAATAATAAAAAAAATAAAAAATTGTTTAGTTTGCTGTTTGAAAGGAAAAGAAGGATTTTGATCAAAATTATTGCAGAAGTTTAAAAACGAAAAATTGTTTCTCTTTCTTTTCTTGTTTTTGGATATATTTTGTGCCTGATTTTTTTCTTTTGTCCAGGGTACTGACAATTGTAAGGAGAAAGGACGATTATTTCCCTCTTCGTAGAAATTTTCACTGTCGATAATAGCAGATTAAGAATCCCAGATCAGTAAGAAGCTTATAAGAGAACACATAAGGAGAATTTTTGTATTTTCTTACTCCAGTTGGAAATAATAAGGTATAATTTTATATACAATATATATATATAATAATAATATATATTATATATATATATATATATATAATATATATATATTATATATATATATATATTATATATATATATACTATATATTATATATATATATAGGATTTTTTTTGTGTTTGTTGTCAATACTCATTTTTTCTCCTTTTTTATTTAACATGGGAAATTCAGATAAGGAGCAAGGTGACAGAATTAACATGGAGGAGACTAAGCAGCCCACCGAAGAAGTAAGTGCAATTGGGTACTTGGAAAAGTTCCAGGTTGCCATAACAAAAGATGAAAACTTGGATACTGATCGGATGACGACACTATTGAAAGGAATATTTCAGGTGTTAAAAAGTAAGAAAGGACCTACACGTATAGAGGAGGAACCGATAGTCACAGCACAAAAGAGTGAGGTAACAGAAGTTACCCAGACAGGACAAAAGACTGATCCTAAAGGAGGTCTTAACATAAAAAATAGAGTAAGAATCGAGGATCAGGCTTACCAAAATTGGAGGCTGACCCATGATCAAAGCATCAAACAAAGGAACATCCCAAAGAAGACACCACGGTATGAAACAGATGAGGAAAGTAGCTCAGAGAGGGCAACAAGTGACCCATTTGATGTAACAAATGAGCACAGTAGCAACAGGCCGAAGAAGAAGAATAAGAAAAGGAGAAGGAGGGCGGAAAGAAAATACACCTACGATGGAAGTTCTACAGCGGAAGATGAAATAGAAGAAGCTGAGAGTGAAGTGGACCAGGGAGGAAAAAAATGGCTCAAAAGGTTAATAGAATTGGAAGAATCAGGTGTGGAACATACAAAAGCAGTGAGTAAGATATTTATTGTTTTGGCCGGTGAGATGGTGGAGGTGATGAAGTCATTTAGGAGGAGTAATATAAAGGCTGTGAAACCTTTAAAGTATGGGAAAGAAAAAGTTCAAAAGTTTGAGGCGTTTATAGAAGATTATGAACGATACGCAAAGGAACAATTAGGTAAGGACAAAAGTCGTTGGGCAGTGGAACTTAGAAATTTCTTAGAAGGTCCAGTATTAAGGACATACTATAGTATATACAGGGCTAAGGTCAAATATACCACCATAGTGGCTAGATTAAAAAGCTGGTGCAAGGAGGAAAAAGAAACCGAGCAGATAGATTTGCAAAAAGAGTTTTGGAGGTTAGAGATGCGGAAAAATGAAAAAGTGGCTGAATTTGCGTTAAGGGTGCAAACCACTTACGAGGCAGCCACTAAAGAGGAAGATAGGGACAAACAAATATTAAAGAAACAATTTTTGAATTGTCTCCCGAAAAAGATGGCAAGGAGATTTAGAATAAGGATGGGAAATGAGAAAGAAAGCCTTAAAATAAGATGGAAAGATATGCTAAACTGGGCACAGGAGGAGGATGACCTGGATGGTGATGAGGAGGAATCGAGGGATGAAGGGATACCAATATGGGCCACACTAAATGGAGAACAAAACACAAAAGGGACATACGCAGAAAAAGTGCGCTATGGAAGGCCAGTGTATCAGCAGAAAACGAATACAAGGGAATACACCAGGCAAAATAATGAAAGATATAATACTGAGGTAAAAAGATGTTACTGGTGCAACAAGGTAGGACATTTTAAAAGAGAATGTCGAAAATATAATGGGTGGTGCCTGGGATGTGGGAGTAATGAACATCGAACTGCGGAATGTGGATCAAGAAGAGGGCCCAGACAGCAGGAACAAGGTTATAGAAGACAAGATCAACAGGATATGGGTGGACAAAGGCAGAATGAGAGGAAACCCATTGAAAAAAAATGCTTTTTATGCAACCAAATGGGACATTGGAGGGATACTTGTCCACTTCAGGAAGAAATAAACGAATTAATAAGGGCTACGAAAACAACCAAATTCGCGAACGAGGTAGCTCGCCGACCCGGGGAACGAGCAGGAGCGAACCGGCAAAATAGACCACTGTTACGTAACCAGCCCGGCTATTCAAGTGATATAGAAAAAAAAAAAAAAAAAAATAAAAAAAAGAAGAAAAAAAAAAAAAAAAAGAAAAAAACTGATTGGATCAGAAGCAGAGGAGTTTATAAGCAGGAAACCTCAGGAAAATAGGAATGCCTTACCACAACGAGCACCCAAAGGGAGAGGAACAAACACAGTGAATTCAACAACTGGTATATACCATGCTATCAGTAGGACAACAATTGAAGGTAAGCAAGGCATTAATATTACTCCTTTGTTGAAATTTGTTATAAAATTAAATAATGTTGAAATGACAGCCATTATTGATTCAGGTTCACAGTATTGTATCATAGGCCAGGAACAGTTCAGAAGGATTCAGAATCCCGAAGTTTCGGAAAAAGTAATGAGGTTACGAGGGGTAGGTGACCCTCAAATAGTTGTGGAATCCCACCAAACAGCAAGATTAAGGATTTCAATTGAGGACATAAATTATGGTTCAGCAGATTTTATTGTGGTCGAAAGGTTGAAAGAAGGCACAATTTTAGGAATGCCATTTTTAATACAGAACAAAATTAAAATTGATGTAGGAAATGGTTCTTTCACAAGGTATGGTGACCAAGACACAAAGGAACAAGTCTACTTTTCAGAGAAGTCAGGGAATTGTGTAAGGACTGTGATATCCTTGCCAGTTTATACTACAGAAGAAGTAATAATTACGATTAATGATTGGGTTCCAGTAAAGGCTACTTGGATCTCAAACCAGATTAAGCCCAGAGAAGGAAGGTATTATGACATGAAACCAGAAGAACTATTGGTCGAAGGAGAAGAAAATAACCGAAGAGGGTATAATAAACGATTTAAAATATTACCAGGATTAGTAAAATGGAATACAAAAGAAGGCACTATATTAATCAAGAAACTTGTACCAGGACAAATAAGATTTGGAAAAAAAGAAAAAATAGGAATAGCCCATCTAATATTGGATGAAGAGGCCCTCCAGAAATATGACAATAGAGGATATACGGTAAACACACTGGTACAGGGAACAGGAAGACAAGGAACCATTGAGGAGGAATGGACAAGGGAAAAATTAGAAAAAGAAATCACATTCATGGAAGAATTAACACAGGAACAACGAAAGGAAATAATAGAAGTATTACACAGGCAAAAAAACGTATTTAGCAAGAGTGACTCAGATGTGACAACACATCAAATGACACCATATAGGATTTCGGTTACACGATTAATACCCCAATCTACCCAAAGGCAAGAGATTTGACCAAAGGACGAAATGAGGAAATTGAAAACAGGTCAGGAATTATGTTTTTGAAAGGATAACTGCGAGCCATGTGCCGCCTGAATGGAGCTCCCAGTGGTGCCTGTTAGGAAAAGGATGGACACTTCGTCTATTGCATAACATAGGCGCATAAACAAAGTAACAGAAGCAGATAAGTTCCCAATGGCCAACATTTCAGAAACAATCTACTCATGTCATGGGGCGAAATATTATTCCTGTTTGGATTTGGTCAAAGGATATTATCAGATGAAATTAGAAGAGGATAGTAAGGATTTTACTGCATTTTCTACCGTTAGTGGCCAATACAGATTCAAAAGATTGAGTTTTGGGTTAAAGAATGGTCCAGCAGCATTCCAGAGGGAAATGCAAAGGATATTAACAGGATTTAGCCGAGACAAGGTGGTGGTATATGTGGATGATGTCCTCCTTATATCAAAGGATTTTAAAGAACACCTATTACTGATTGAACAGGTCTTACAACGGTTCTCCGAAACCAATGTTAAAATTAAAATCAGCAAGTGCAGCTGGGCTCAAAAGGAAATTAAATTTTTAGGACATATTCTCAGTAGGACTGGAATAAGGAAGCTCCCAGAATTTATAGATCAGGTGGACAAGTTGGAAAGACCAAACAACATAGGAGAACTCAGGCGGTACCTAGGAATGATCAACTTTCAACGTAAGTTCATTAAAAACTGTTCAGGAGTGGCAGCACCCCTTAGTGCTCTGACAGGAGGAAAAAGAAAGGATAAGATCGAATGGACAGAAGAAAGGATTCAGGCTTTTGAAAGCTTAAAGAAACTGATGAAGGAATCTGTAGAGCTGGCATTTCCGGATTTCACAGAAGGTAGCCCAAAATTAGAACTTTACGTAGATGCCAGTGGCTTTGGCATGGGTGCAGGTCTATGTCAACAACAAGAGGATGAAAAAAGAGTAATAGCTTATAACTCTCATTCATTTGATGCATGTGAAAGAAGAGCATCTACCATAGAGAGGGAATTGTTGGCTATCAGGTGGGGAATCAAGAGTTTCCGTCCATTTTTGTTAGGTCAGGAGTTTATCTTATATACAGATCATCGTCCACTGGTGTACCTCCACACAATGAAGTTGGTAGATAGTAAGTTGGCTCGTGTCTTGGATGATTTAGGCGAGTACAGCTTTCAAATCCATTATTTTCCGGGAAAGGAAAACATCTTTGCTGATACATGGTCTCGTTGTCAAAGGAAACAAGAGGAAGAAATCGATGTTATAAATTTAGAGGCTCTACCAAGAGGTCTAGAGGTAATAAGGGTGGTACCAGGAGGTGCTGATTCCTTGTTTTTAAGCTTGCAGGAAGTTTTAAAAAGGGAACAATTACAGAAGAAGGACCACCAAGAATTAAGGAAATTCCTACTAGAGGTTTTGATAAATAACAGGAAGATGTATGGGTTGGATAAACAACCCAAATCACTCAAATATTTAAGAACCATCAGTATTTCAGGAAGGGAACCAATCCCAGAAGTATTACTGGCAGCTAGTGATGAGTTCAACTTGAAGATCTGGCTGCATCACGGGACTTGTTGTTCAGTTGTGTATATGGGACCAAAAGCGAGGAAACGAGAAGATATAAAAAACATCCATATTCAGGTATTAGGAGGTACCCATTTCAACCCATTAAGAGATAATGGTATGTTCCGGATGAATAAGGATGATACGATAGTGGATGAATTATCAATCGAAGAACAAGAGGTACCATCTGAGGAAGAAAATGAAGGATCTATGGATAGTGAAGAAAGTGAGGCAGGAAACTTATTAGAACACCCACCAGAAGAGGGATTTGGGGTAAACCTATTAATGAAGGAAAGAGGACACCAGTCTCGGTTAAGTTGCAACCACAAGTTATCAGGAGTTGCATGGCAAGACATTTCCATTGGCGAAACATCTAGGTGTGCCTTTTTAGACACAGGATCTGTTATTAGTTTGGTCCAGGAAACTGTTATCAGGGAGTTAGAACCATTTGGACTTATTTTGAGGAAATGGAGTGTGGATATCACATTAAATGGGATCACCACCAAAATTGTTGAATGCACCACAGCAGTAGCTATCAGGATAGATACACGCTACAGGAAAACAGTATTACCATTGGTAGTTGTTAAGGATGGGTTCATTCCGGCATGTTTTCTTCTGGGAATGAATTACTTGGTGGAAACAGAAGCGATTCTGGATTTTGGAGAAGGCATCATCGCACACGGGGATGATGAGGATCAGGTTAGTGATGGTTTTCTTGTTAATGTGTATAATGTAATAGCGTGTGATAATAATAGGATTAACAATATCATAACTTTAAACGAAATAATGACATTACAGGAAAGATCTCAGGTGATAAAGGAATTGAAGAAGAAGGTTAAGAACAAAAAACAAATTCTTAAGACAGATGTGTCTTTAAAGGAATTTTATAGATATAAAGAAGATCTATTAATGAACGACGCTATATTAGTTAAAAAGATGAAGAACGGCAAGTTGTGTGCTGTAATAGGATTTAAACAAATGGTCAGCTTTTGTGTAGTAATTCACCGAAACATGGCACACATAGGACAAGGAAAACTAACAGACTTGATGGCAAGGTATGTATGGCATCCAAAAGGTCATACTATAATCCAGGAGGTGTGCAGGACATGTCCCACTTGTCAGTTAAATAAGGTAGATCATAAGGTAATATTCCCACCAGTTTGGAAAATCACAGTTGCTAATCCTTTCGAGTTAGTAGCAATTGATGTAATGGCTATGCCAAAAACAAGGAGAGGAAATGTTGCTTGTCTAGTGGCTGTGGACCACTGCAGCAAATGGGTCTCAGTCAGACCACTAAAGGACAAATCAGCCAGAAGTGTCACAGGGGCATTTGAAGATCAGATGTTACCAACATTTTTGAGGCCCCCATACAAGGTGTTAACAGATAATGGGGTGGAATTCAAAAGTAACAGGTTTAGGGACATGCTCAAAAGGTATAACATAGATCACATATTCAGTAGTCCTTATAAACCATCTTCAAATGGGGCAGTAGAGCGCACAAACCGTACGTTTGCAGAGTTCCTGAAGAACACAGTGACAAAGGACCAGGAGTGGGATGATTGCTTACCCAGGGTGGTTATAATATATAATAACACAAAACACTCAGAACTTGGAATGACACCAGCCGAGAAATTGCTAACTCAAACACACAAGGAGGGAAAGGTGTTGCCGATCTCTATGGAAGAGCAAAGCAAATGGAAGGAAGGACATCCAAACTGGCTCCCCTATGCAGTAGGAGTTAAGGTCAAAAGGAAGATTATTTCGGCAGATCGGTCCTTAGAAAAGAAACTAGGTGAAAGATATGAAGGGCCATTCACGGTTGTCAAAGTAATAGCTGGTGGAATGACATATGATGTTGAGGGTCAAGGTAAAACTATGAGGGTCCACTATGCACATTTAAAGGTATGGGCAGACCCACCAGATTACCTCAGGCAGTATTTTGAAAATGAAAAAGGCGAAGTCCATTCACACAATGAATACAGGGCTGAAATGACAACAGAGGATGACATAGAGGAAGCACCAGTAGGTATCATGTATAGTATGCCTTCAGAAAGAGTCAGGAAGAAAAGAAAGGGTAGGACAGAAACCAAGGAAACATGGGACCTTTTACAGTTGGCCATTGGTAAACCAAGCCATAAAAGAGATACAGGGACTCAAACGGAGTATTTAGGAGAGGCTAAGGCGACACAAACAGAGGTAGATCCTATGCCATCTCCTATAGACACTAGTGATCTCTTGGATTGGGTCGATTCAGCACCAGAGGATGCAACTTCAGATACGGAATTCGACTTACAGGGGTTTGAAAGGGAGTTAAGGTTTCCAAATGACAGTTACACCATAGGTATAACCGTTTCAGACGCTACTGAAGAAGAAGAGGAGGTTCTAGGTAGTATAACTCCGGTACATGATGAGGATATACAGGTAAATAATCATGTCACAAGTAATTTAAATATTCCTTTTTATAATTTCAGATCTATTCATGAGGAATTAAGGGAAGTTGGTGAGGATCCTGAACAAATGATGTTGGCTGATAGATCGGAAGGACAAGGAGGAACCCAACAAGGATCGGAGATTGAACATCGGCCAATGACACGGTCAAGAGGGTCAGCGCCAGATCTCCCGAATGTACAGAAAAGGGTATTGGAGTATGAAAGGAGGGCTGAGGAGAGAAGGGCGTCTAGTGGAAACTAGGTTAGTTTATTGCTCTTGTTTATATTATATTTGAACGTTTTTTATTATTGTGTGTTTTATGGGATATTTTCCCTTCTTTAAAGATTGGGTTTCCAATCTTGAAGGGGTGAGTAGTGTCATGAGTCTAGTGACTCATGGCATCTATTTTGATCAACCTTCTAATTTATTTTACGAAGCAGAAAAGTGTTCAGGTTAAAGGAAAAGAACTCATTGTTTTCGTAAAAGAAGTTCTGGTAAACAGTATTATCTGAGTTGTAAGGATTTATTACAAATTGTGATTACCAACTTTATAAGGATTGTTACTAGGCTGGTATTATCAGTTTTCCAAGGATCTAGTTACGAGCTGTGATTCCAGCTTTATAAAGGACAAATTCTCCCAAATAATTGGTATGTATAGTAACTATAAAGCAATGTTTATGATAGGTTAAAATCTGAAAGTAGGAATAGATTTATGATTTGCTGTTTGGAAATGACGAAATAACGTTTAAAGTTTGTTTAAAATATATCAGTGTTAAAGTAAAAAGTGTGGATAATCAGATACGGTTAAACTAGGGAATATTATTAGAATACGAGGAATTACTAAAGAATATTGTAAATTTGATATATGGGATCTTTTTGGTTTAAAGGACAGTGAAAACTGTATTAAGAATCGATATAATAAACGGAAAAGTGTTAGAGTAAAATTAACATAGTAACCTATAGGAAGGAATAGTTAAAGGAAATTAAAAGGAGGAATTATATATGTATATGTGTATGTGTGTGTGCGTGTGTGTGTGTGTGTGTGCGTGTGTGTGTGTGGGTACTGATGCATACATAGTTACGGGCACATACGAAGGTGTAATAAGGATCTTTTAAGAAATAAGAAGTTCACAGTTGAGAAAAGGTTC
>JABUQX010081629.1:25000-27500 GCA_015478945.1 Trachelipus rathkii
CTTTACACGCCCTTCGTAGCACAAAGTGTGCTGTTCTGCCCATTAGTTTTGGTAGGATATGGGTAACTCCATGCTAGTTTCGCTTGCGGTGCTTCTTTCTTTCCTGCCACCTCTGTTATGTGGAATTCTCTTCCCTCTTCTGTGTTGTTCCTGCTGAATTTAATCTCCCTCACTTAAAGCCTGCGTCTGTCTCAATCTGCGTAATTTGCGATAGCGGAATGAAATTTTGGCGTGCAACACCCCTCCTAAAGGGCTCTGCCAGTGGGCATTGTTGATAACTGTAAAATATATCTAAAAATAAAGCTGTTATATATATCTGTGCACATAGGCCGACTTTTGCAAGCTATATATATATATTTATATATATAATATATATATATATTATATATATATATATATATATATATATATATATATATATATATATATTATATATATATATATATTATATATATATATATATATATATATATATATATATATATATATATATTATATATATAATATATATATATATATATATATATATATATATATATATAATATATATCTGCCCGTATTATAATAATATATACATAATAATATAAATATATATATATATATATATATACTTTAACATCGACGTTTCCAGTCTACTAACCAATACTCTTTCAGGATACTGAAATTACATATCTGCTCAATAATAATGATGGGAAATGGATTTAGGTTCATATAAATAAAAAATAATTTACAAATAAACATAAAAATAAACAAAAAATATATGAAATAAAAAATATAAATACAAAAAAAAAATATAAATATAAATATAAATATAAATATAAATATGAATAAAAATATATAAATGTAAATATAAATATAAATATAAATAAAATGAGGGAGTATGAAAATCATAAAGTAAAATAAACATGCCGAAAGCAAAAGTCATCTAAACAAAATAATAATTAGGATATAAATAAAAATATAAATTTAAAAAATACGAAATAAAGAGCAAAAAAAAAAAAAAAAAAAAAAAATAAATGAAAATAAAAGATAAATAAATGTAAAGTGAAAGATAAATAAATAAATTAATAAAAAAAAAGGAATAATAATAAATAGGATGGCAAACAAAAATGATAAACAATAAATAAAAAATGGGTAACAGTGTATGCATGGCAACGGTTAAAGTTAGGGTTACAATTATAAACTAGGTTCAAAAGCAACAATATTTGATGTAAGGGCAATTCAACTAAAGCACTGTAGGAACACCTATTACACCTTTTTCACCTTCAACTATTTCCCACAGTCTATTACCGATTCATCTATACATAACTTTCTTTTGAATATCTTTAGACCTAAAACCCCGATCCCAATGGTACTTAAACTCCCCGCCTATTTTAACATCCCTTTCGTCGGCTCCTCCCACCCTTCCTTAATTTTTGACCTACATAAACCTTACGAATTTATTCAACCAACCAACCCTTTCTTGTTGCAACCAACCCCTTATCCATAGGTTCCTTTTTCGCCGTAAAGATAAACTACTCGCGTTAATGAAATCTTCAGTTGCCTGTAACTTTACATGTGCAGACTGCACGGGCTGCTATGTTGGACAAACGGGACTTCAATTGCAACTCAGAGTTCAGAAACACCTGGGTGCATCTTTCCATACTAACCTCCCTTCCCGCACTCCTGAACACTCCTCTATTCTCTCTCACACCTCCAACTTAGGCCACCCTCTTCGCTTTTCTAACTTTGCTATACTTTGCTCAGCATCCTCGGACATATATCGCAAAATTTTGGAGTCCTTCTACATTAAACAATTGAACCCCTCATTGAACATCTCCCACTCTTCTGCTCCATTATTAATAGATTACAGAAATCCTCCACTTCCTGTATAACTCTGCTTTGCTTCTATATATTCCAACCAACCAAACTTTATCAGTCACTTTCCTCTTACCTAATATAATTTTCCTTTAGAGTCTATAACTATGCTACCATTCTATCAGGTGTGTTTTCCTATTGTACTTTAGTGAATCGCCCTTGTATTTATTATTATTATTATTATTATTATTATTATTATTATTATGTATTATTATTATTATTATTATTATTATTATTATTATTATTATTATTATTATTATTATTATTATTATTATTATTATTATTATTATTATTATTATTATTATTATTATATTATTATTATTATTTATTAATTATTATTCATATTATTCATCTATTATAATTATTATTATTTAACTTTATTATTATTATATTATTATTATTATTATTAGAATGCCAAATCTAAAAATGTCTCAAAATAGTTGAATTATGTTTTATTCGTCTGTGGTATTGCGCTTATTATGTATTATTATTATTATTATTTATTATTATTATTTATTATTATTATTATTATTTTTATTATTATTATTATTATTATTATTATTATTATTATGATTTTATTATTATTATTATTATTATATTATCACTATTTATAATTATTATTATATTATATTTATATTATTAT
>JABUQX010081629.1:32500-35000 GCA_015478945.1 Trachelipus rathkii
TATTCATTATTATATTATTATTATTTATATTATATATATTATTATATTATTATTATTATTATTATTATTAGTTATATTATTATTATTATGTAGCTATCATATTATTATTATTAGTATTATTATTTATTATTATTATGTTATTATTATTATTATTATTATTATTATTATTATTTTATTATTGTAATTATTATTGATTATTATTATTATTACTTATTAGTATTATTATTATTGATTATGTATTATTATTTATTATTATTATTTATTTATTATGTATTTATAATATGTATAGTTATTATTATTATTATTGTATTTTTATTATTCATTATTGATTATTATTATTATTATTATTATTTATTCACTTATTCATTGATTATTGATATTATTATTATTATTATATATGTATTATTATTATATTATTATACTATTATTCATTATTATTATTTATTTTATTATTATTATTATTATTATTACTTATTTATTATTAAATTATAATGAGACATACACTATTATTCATATTATTATATTATTATTATTATTATTTAATATATTATTATTATTATTTATTATTATTATTATTATTATTATTATTATTATATTATTATATTATTATTATATTATTATTATTTCATTATTATCTATTATTATATTATTATTTTTTATTTTTTAATTATTATATTGTTATTTTATATTATTATTATTTATTTTTGAGAATTAATGATTATCATTTTTCTTAAATATTATTGTTGTTTTTAAATTGTTATGAACATTAATTTCTATAATATCTGCTATTTTTTTATTATTATTATTGTTTTCATTATTATTATTCATTATTATAGTTCTTTATTATTATTATCTATATTATTATTATTTATGTATTATTATTATTATTATTATTTAATTTTTAATTTTTTTTTATATATTATTATTATGATGATTATTATTATTATTATTCTTTATTATTATTATTTTTCATGTATTATTATTATATTATATTATTATTATTATTATTATTATATTATTATATTATTATATTATTATATTATTCATTATTTATTATTATTATATTATATTTATTATTATTATTTTATTATTATTCATTATTATTTTATTATTATCAATAAATTAGTAATGGTATTAATTATTATTAGAATTATTATTATTACTTATTATTCATTATTATTATTATTAGATTATTATTATTATTATCTATTATTAATATTTATTATTATTATTATTTAATTATTATTTTATTTAGTATTATTATTATGATTTTATTATTATTATTATTAATTATTAATATTATTAGTTATTATTATTATTATTATTATTATTATTATATTAATATTATTATTATATTATTATTATTCTTATTATATTATTATTATTATTTATTATTATTATTAATTATTAGATTATTATGATTATTATGTATTATTATTATTATTTTTGACATACTGCACCGAGCGGGAAATTTTTTTGACTTGAGACTTGCTGAGTCCCCTAATAAAAAAAGCACAAAGCCAATTATCAACATCAAATAAAATGAAATGGAAGAACATTTTTTAGGTTTTGCTAGATAGAATCTCTCTATTGATGTATATTATTATTTAAGGATTTTAGATTTAACGTTTAGTTTATTAAAACTTGAATTGTTACTTCACATTATTATTTAAATAACATTTATTTTTGTTCATCAATTGTAAATTAGTTCTTGAAACTTCGTCTCCGATGATGCCGGAAGTGGCCCGGCGAAATATTAATTAAAAGTTCAGAAGCGGTTGTTCTATTTTATTCTAGAATAATCCTTAAAAAAATCAATCATGAAAGCGGTTGATACCTTTAGGAAATTGGAAAAGGCATGTAAATCTCACATTAAATTAGAAGCTGATATAAAATTTCAAATATTATTTTTATGATTTATTATTCATTATATTATTATTATTATTTATTATTATTATTATTATTATATTTTATATATAATTATTATTTATTATATTATTATATTATTATTATTATGTATGATTATTATTATTAAAATTTATTTTTTTTTTTATTTTTTAATTATTGATTAGTTATTATTTTTAATTACTATTATTATTTTAGTAGTTTAGTTAGTTGTTTCATTATTACAATTATTATTATTATTATTATCATTATTATTATTATTATTATTATTATTATTATTATTATTTATTATATTATTTATTATTATATTATATTATTATTTATTAATTATTATTATTCATTATTATTATATTATTATTATTATTATTATTAATATTATATTATTTTATTATTATTCATTATTAATTATTATTATATTATTATTATTAATTAGTATTATTATTTTATTATTCATTATAATACAACATGAGTTAGTATAGTAGTAGTAGATTAGTAGTAGTAGTAGTAGTAGAAGTAGTAGTAGTAGTATTAGAGTAGTAGTAAAATGAACAAAATGGGTTTTGAGGAGACAATACTTACCAATGGGTTTAAAAGC
>JABUQX010081629.1:42500-44519 GCA_015478945.1 Trachelipus rathkii
ATGTAAAATAGTATTGAGAACGCGCCTGTATCTCCGACCCCGAAAAGTTAGTAAAAGGCAAGAAAGTTTAGTTAATGGTAATTTTTATGTAAGTTGATAATTTTAATGAGTTCGTGGAGATGAGTGTTAATAAGCTGTCTTAGAAAGTTAATCGATTTTGATCATTCACCGGGATGGAAATTAAAAATTGTTGTGAGGTGGAGATTTATGCAAAGAAAATTCATAAGTTTTCGGACACGGTGTATGAGGTTGGATGGTATTTATTGTATGGGATCACTGTATGGTTTAGTTGCTGTATTTGTAGAATTTAGTGAGGCGCGATGGGAGATGCGACGAGAGGGTATCGTAGTTATGATCATATCGTATTCTTATTTGACACAACAACCAAACCTGGTTAAGAATACGTTGGACGATATTTTAAGCCCTTCCCTCGAAACTGACCCAACCACATCCGACCAGCACCTAACAAGTTTTACACCACTCCATTAAAATTCACTTTTAGAACCTTACCTAAAACTCATACCGCATCCTATACGTTGACTAACCCTCATCTCCTGGAGCATAATTCGTCGGTGAATGATTAGAGCCTTACTCATCTTAGAATACAGAAGAGAACCCACCTTGCCAGCTTCCTCCTATATATCTACTCGTTTTCCCACCGCATTCCAATACAAACAGATAAAAGACTAGGCCACTGTACTTACCTCACTCTACTCTAGAGCCTGGTTCGGCTTGCTGGCTCCTCACACGTCCACCACAATGAAACAAACTCATACGGCCAAACCTCCCAACACAACTACAATACCACCACTGCAACATCTTATTCAAATAAATCCCTATCAACAAAGCCCAAAACATCTTACAATTCCTAATTTCCACCACAAAACGACTCAACACCATCAAAAAGATCTTATCACCCATAACCCACCGACCAACATTCACATACATAAAACAAAACATCATACATGGTAAACATATCATCTACATCCCATCAACGCCATCTTCACAATTAAGCGAATCTCTCCACGCCTCCGTAAGACACATGCCACGCCAAGCGCCTATTCAATGGCAATACTCCAATTACAACCTGCTCACGACGTCAACAGACTTGACATTTGGACGGAAGAGAGACGAATGACTTCTGACCGGAGACGAAAACACATTGTAAACAGACTTAACTCGACGATATAGAATACTCCTCTCTCACATTGCCAATCGCGCCGGTCCACTAAATTCACAAATAATACACAAAACAAGCATTGAACCCCCCATACTCATCAAAAAACCTCGCCAAGCCCTACACCTTCCGAAAAACTTATAAGTGAATCTCTTGCTAATAATCCGTACCACCCAAATTTTCAATTCCATCCCGCGGTGGAAATCAAATCGGAATACTTTACTAAAACAGACTAATTAAACCTCATTCACAAATCATATCAATAAAATGATCCGAACACGAATCAGAACTCCAAAACGTATCATTTGCCTCTCCATTGGTTACTGAACTTTTACGTGGCGTCGATCTGATACCAGCCGTTCCGAATTAGTTTAATCTTCATAATTTAAAAAACCTTGTTCTTGTTCCTTTACGTGGGAAGTACTTGCTGGTCGTAAATGGTAGATGAAGGTATACATTGAATATCTACTTTAAAGAAGGCGTGTACACGACGAAACGCTCCCCAGCATTCCATTATTCAATTTTTTGTATTGTAGTCATTTGTGCATAGTATTAGGATGTATACATATGCATACGAGTGCATGCGTGTGTGAAAATGTGTAGTAATATACGATTGCGTGTGTAGTGCATGTGGGCACGCTTTTTTTATACGTCTATGTGGTGCATTTATGTATAATGTGAGAAAGTGTTTAAGTCATAGTTATGAATGTTTTATAAGATCTTATACCACATAGCTACTCGATGATGAATGCTATTTTAAAGAATTTCACTTTTATTCAAAAATAAAAATAAAAATTTCAATTAAAAAATTAATGATAGTTATACGCCAGAACTCACAGGAG
>JABUQX010081630.1:0-10000 GCA_015478945.1 Trachelipus rathkii
TATTATATCTTCAGCACACTATTCATGAGTATTATTCATACCTCTGGTAGTAGTTGCCTGAGTGAATATAATAAATATATATACACTATTTTATTTTTTTTTATATATTTTACTTAACTTTTAATTTCACTAGTGATTTATATACTTTATTCTTGAGTGAGCTATTCCACTTAGTTATCTTATTACCTCACCTTATAATACTATCCAACTCACTATCACTATATTTTACTATTATCCTATATGATTACACTATCCACCTCTATTAATCATATGTCTGGTACCAGAAGTTATATATTATATATATATATATACTAGCCTTATTCTCATAACCCCGCTTGATTATCCTACTATTCATTATATACTTATGAGTTGGTTACTCCAGGCTATTCTACTATTTTAACCATGTCTTACCATATCATATATATATTTAACTTATTTTTTCACTACCCCTTTCCTTACCTACTCATTCTTACTTTCTTATTACCGCCCTTAACTAATTCTTATCTTATTTATTTATTATATAGGGAGGTATGTATACTCATAGTATACACTCTATAATATATTTTGTACTTTATATATCGTTCACCTACCTACTATTATTCCCTAGTGAGATTTACTTCGGTAGGATAATACCATGTATGGGTCGTACTACCGCTCATTAATATCTTTCAAAAAGATCCTACCACCACACAACAGACACACGACCTTGTTACACCTCCTGAATAAACAACTCTGTAACTGCGAGCATACTACAAAATTCTCATCGGCAACATTATAGCCTATTTCCACGATTTTTCGTGTCTAAGCATTGATCTATCGTAATGACTCAAAGCAGAAATTGTGATCGCTGATACGTCATTTTCGACTTACATCATCGCAATTTTTTCAGATTCTAGTCTAATACCTAAATAGAAACCTTATAATTCCCTTAGTTTTCTAGTTCCAAATCATTGTTGAACCATCTGTGTTATCAAAACATAACCAAATGATGATATATTCTTGCCATGAACGTTAAACAATTATTTTTTATATACATTAAATACATATTGTGATTGATTTAACATTTTCCATTATTTACCATTTCGCTTTAACATTGATATCATACATTCACTACGAATAATCGCAACAACAATATAACACAGTTTTTAAATTCCAAACATAAATTAACAAATAAGTATTTCTTCGAATAAAATATCATAGTCAACTTATATTTCGCGTAATAGTTATTTTAAGCTGATTATCTGAGGCAGTAAATCAGTATCAATATTATAACATCCCATAAATTTCGAATATCATTTTTGGAGACAAAAACATACGTTAGTTCTTTATGAGAATTTTGTTACGAAATCCATTTTACTATATTTTGATTGATCCGTACACAATTCAAGTTTTCAACCTTAATTTATAGCTACCATATAATAATACGTGTCTTCAGGCACTTTAATGTACAGCGTCTAACTAGAGATTTTGCATGATACTTCTTTTACACACTGCACTTACACGACCATTCTGATGAACTTCGGTCCCAATTAACAAACGTCTTCGTACTTTAATTAGCAGTATAAGTTAGCTAACCTTGCCAACAAAATGTTAACCTTCTTTCAGCCACACTTTCTCACAGGCATTTCAATAGCATTATCTCTAACAATTATTTAATTTAATCTACTTCGTTACATTAAACATAGTAACGCTTATGTTATATAACATTTTCATAATTCTCCTTAAACCATTCATCTCACTAAACATTACCTATACGACAATAATGCCTATACTCTTGTAACAACGTTCACATCATAAAGCTAATAACCTATCATAACTGAGCTAAGAACTTATTACCGATGTACAATGGCTATTTAAATTCCTACCACTTACCTTACGTGCAATATACATTCGCCGCCTAAAATTAACATAATGTGTCATCCACTTAACAACCGTTCACCGAACTTACATCTGCACTTCTACAGAAACGTAAACCTTTCTTTATTCCTTTTTCATTTACAAAGCCTCTAAATCACTCATTGTTTTATTTTGTATATAGAACACGGAATTTCTCTCCTATATATACTACTCTCTTCTCTATTACTCATATATTACCTATTTATAACTGAGTTTACTCACCACTTATATATATATCACTATATCTACCTTTAGTTTACTATATATCATTTATATAGTTTACCTATTATATATTCCGTTTCAGGTAGTATTATTTACATTACCACCTACTATCACTTTATTCTAGGGTAGCTTTATTATTTCTCATTTACCGTTTATGATTAGTGTTAGGGATTATAGTGTTGTGTGTTATAGGTATGAGTTGTGGTTGTATGAGTGTTGATGTATCTGTGTGTATGTTATTGGTGTGTGTGAGTGTGTGCGTACTGAGTATTCAGGCCTACCTTACATTGCCTGATATACCTCTATGGGGTCATACTATACTCACATTAACTTAATTAGGTACACTCTTATCATACTATATAGGGGGCCTATAGCGCGACTTTCATTATAATTATTTATATATCCTATATATATATCTATATATATATATATATATATATATATATATATATATATATTTATGATACACTAGGTATATTTTTTATTATGTATTTAATTCCTTTCTTCTTTAATCCTTATTCTTTCACACTTATATTATTTACTTTACTTATACCTTATATATATTTTTTATACATTTAACTTTTCTTTATATCAATTATTCTTATATCATTTCATATTTATACTACCCTATCTCACCTCATTATTACCTATCTGTGCTGTAACATGGTGATTTTCATATATGTACTATTACGTATTTATTAACTGTAGATATACCCTTATTATAGGTTTTATTTATATTTTCCTATCACTATGTGAGTAGCCATATATCTATCTATCATGGTGCCACCGGCTCTTCTTATCATACTATACTATATATATTAATATTATCTCTATATATATATTTATTATATATTTACTATATATATCTATATATTCATATTCATTGCTCTTGTAGAGGTCTGATTCTTCATGAACATAAATAGACTCTTTTTAAGGTGAGAATATAAATATATAATTCTCAACTGATATTAACCAAGAATTGATATATGGATATAGAAATACATCGAAATCAGCTTTATATTTTTCTTAAATTTTCCTAAATTAGATATACTCTTACGTCAGGTCGTAATCGCAACAGTATGGCAAGATCGGGGTCCCTCGGCCTCTACCAGTCGTGAACGCAACGGGGGGCTTCGTACCCTTCTGTTCTCATCGTCGGCTTCGAGCCCCCCTAAAAATCTTTCATGCTTATATATTAATATATATTATATCTATATATATCATATATATATACTATATTTTAATATACGGTATATGATTATCAGGCCATTATTTCTATATTTACTCAGCTTATATTACTAGGTATAGCTCTATACCTAATTGGCTAGCCTACTTATATACCTTAGTATCTTTATTAGCTCATACGTTATTTGTAGGTAGATTTCACGCTATATACCGTGGTGGAGGACACATAAACAAATATCTTCTACTGATTAAAATATTCTAAAATTTGATTTTACGATAATCGATATCTGTATATCAATAGTACTGTCTCGATATACCTGCATTACGCCGTACACGGCCTGCCAGGCTAAGATTTCTACTGTAATATTTTGGCTCATCGGGTCGCTTATTCCCCTAGTCTTTAATAAATTTCTCCTTAAATACTCTAAGAATTCACTCTGTTTAACAGCTCTTCACGCCATCGCAAGGGCCCACTTATGCTTGCTGATTCAAAATGTTTATTCCTCATTCATTTTTCCTGTATTTGTCTTTTTTATTTATTTTTTTTTATGTTTATCGGGATTTATTGTTCATTGTTTGCTTTTTTTCCTGTCGCAGTCTGCACCCATATTATACTATATAATATTTTCCTAACACGCGTGTATTATTATATTTTATCACTTTTTATTATATATGATTCACTATTTCTCATAATTTTCCAGCTCTTGGTTGTTATTACCTATATATATACTCATGTATATATACTACTCCGCTATATCAGTCATTATTCTTCGTCTACATCACTTCATAATATAGTATAGCTTATATACTTATTTAATTATATAATTGATTTCATCCCTATATGAGACTATTGGTGATTCCTCTCAATATATAGTATTTCTCCTCAATCTCCTACACATCGGGTATTTAAGCCTTATATATTTTATTTATTATCGTCGCCTATATATATCATATATATATATACATATTTCTTATCTTACTAAGTCACGTGTATACTATTATTTTATCCTCACCCATACTTGCCTATTTTACTTACTTTATGTTATTGAGCACTCATGTCATTTACTTTGCTCTCAGCATTATATTATTCTTACTATTATTAATATATTATTATCTCCTGGTGAGAGTGATACCGGCGGTATGATTAATATGAGAGTGAGTGAGGGTCAGAGCACTTAAACTATAACATTTAGTGTTTTTTTTTATTATTCATTCTTACATACTATTACTGTGCACTGAATACTGTATTTATGCGTATATATAATATATATATATCCTAGGTCTCATCACTTCATCCACTAGTCATATGTATACCCCGTCACTACTAAGCTGATTGTTACTATTTCATATCATTTCGTCACCTTCACTTATCAGTCTCACCGTGATAGAATTAATATATATACTAAAATTTAATGTTGGAGTCCTATCACATCATTATTGTCAAATTTCTCCCTTAGTGTCTTTAGTCACGCTTTTACACCTTTTTAATCTATTTTATATATTTTATATCTATATACTGATTATTTTACCACTCATATCGATTATATATTCAATATACTATTTATTTTTTCATAGGTTAGGATTAATCTTTAGTATATTATATTCGATATTATTTTCTATAATATAGAGATAGATAATATATCTCTATATATATATTAAGGGAAGTAACATTCCATAATATAAGGGTCATCCGCATTTCTAGACCATTCTACAAATATTGGTGATCCTGGAATTACTCTCCCTTATATATATTCTCATGGTGATATCTTACAATGTTTATCCAGTGGATATACAATTTTGTTCAATTTGTTTATCTAAGGGATATTCCTATTCCGTCGACACATGTATATAAATTTTAGATAGATGTTGAATAACGCACATCGTTATATCCATATTATATATCCATTATATATATATATATAATCTCGTGAGAGATAATTACATTATACACTCTCACTAGTTTCTCAATATATATAATTATTTTATTAACTCTATATATATATATATATATAAAATTATTTATAAAAATTAATTATATTCGATATATATCTATATATAAAAATATATTTCTAATCTTTATAAAATTAATATTATAATTTAATATTATTCTTATACTTATATATCTTATATACTATATATATATTATTTTTAATATTATATCTTCTCAATATATATTATTCATTAATATCTATCATATAATATATATTATATATATATATATCTATACTATATATATATATATAAATATATTATTCTTATAATTATATAATTATAATATATATAATATACTTACTTATATAGCTCTATATTTATATAATTAAATTATTCCTCACTTCATTGAATACTATTATCCTACTATATTCCCCTATAATCACCTGATCAGGACTGCTCACTATGACTTTTAAGGGCTATATGATTTACACAATATTACTATCATCGAGGTTTCATCGGTACTGAGAGTAGTCCGCTCATGTATCAACTACTACTACTGACTTGTGTGTATCAAGGTTGTGGCCTACGCTACCTCCACGCACTTGGCCGATAGGGCCGGCTCGGATCAGTTTGCCGGATAATCCGGCCTTTCACTATCTCCGCAGAGCCCTATTAAAGGAGGGGTTGTGTTTGCATCGCCTCAGAAGTCAACAACTAAAGTAAACCACTGCAATACTGAGCACAGACGCACGGCTTTTGATAGTGGGAGATTAATACATTCCAGCATCATGGAACACACAGAAGATGGGAAGTAAGAATTCCACAGACCTATTGATGATGGCAAGGAAAGAGGAAGCACCGCAGCGAACTATGCCCCCTGGAGTTTCATACCCTCACATCAACAACTCAAAAAATTCATGTGCTATCTTTTCGATACTACAGCATCTGTACCTAGTTTTACTATACCGAGGGCGACGTAAAGGTTGTAACTAGGTACGTCGAGTGATAAGCTCCGCTCGTATTGTCTATCACCTGCCCGCTGCCCGGTATCTCTAAATTAGAAAAAGAGATAAAGCAACAACATCGCTCCCGCGTTATGCCGCAAAGATATAGAGGGTCAAGGAACTTTAAAGTAACAGAAACAGGTTTTATATACAATCCTTTGGCCTTGACTCTAACTCCCTATCCAACAAGCCCGTTGCGTGAAACCTATTATGCCCCCCCAGATATGAGAGCAGTTTACTCCATTACCAAGGGCGGAATGCTTAGGCCTTGTTATTCGCTGGAGCAACTTGAGAAGAGGAAATTAAACGTCTCGCAGTCCTAAACAGAACTCCGCAGTTTTTCATTTGAGTCCGCCCTAGCAACCGTTGTGATGTGAGCATTTCCAAGACATTTTTTTTGTTATGTTAAGGCCAAGGATGTTTCTATATTTTGTCAACAGGAGAGACGAGAGAACCGTACCGAAATGAGATAGGAAAGTTTAGAAAGGTGTTTTTTAGAGAGGAGCATTTGTAGGAGTTGAGTTACTTTTTAAAGGAACCGAAGGAGAGGGACATTGGGGAGTCAGTGACGCTGCAATACCGGTCAATGCTTTGGCATATGGTCAAGCGCCCCACCGCAAGTCTCCCGTAGTTCCTAAGCGGCGGAAAACCTATAAATCAGAAAGATAGGAAAGTATATCGCCAGTAGACCTCGAGCGCCGAAAGCCGTACTGGCCGATCGGAAAGAAGTGAATGAGATTCCAGGTGATCTAAGAAATGAGAGGTGAGAAGGGTTTCAAAGATCTTAGATAATGAAAACACAGTAAGAGCTATAGGGCGATAGTTAGAAGGGTCAGAGCGGCTTCCTTTTTTTCGGAAATAGGTTGGACATGTGCGTGCTTCCAACACTGAGGGAAAGTGCCAGTATTGAGACATAGAGAATATAGTTGGACGAGGGGCGGGGATAGCACGGAGCACACTTCCTCAAAAACTCGGGGAGGAATGCCATCCGGGTCCACCCGCCTTCCTAACGTTCATAGATTTCAGGGCCCATGCACCCGATATGAAATGTAATCACAGGCAAAGGCCTAGGAGACACCTGAGAGGAGAAGGAGAGGTGAGGAATGCCAGAATCTCCCAGGTTGAGTAGAGGAAAAATAGGAGGCGGAAGAGATTGGCCTTTTCGTTGGAGAATTAGCAGCAGAACCATCAGAGCGAATAAGAGGAGGAAAAACAGATTTACAGAAGTTTTTAGAGATGTTTTTGGCAAGAGGCCAGAAGATTTGGTCAGTAGGAGAACAAGGAGGTTAGCGCACTTTTCGTTTGATGAAAGCCGCTTTGCTCGTCGAAGAGTCTGCAACGATTTCTAGCAGAATGAAATTAGCAAGAGTGATAGGAGAACGAAATTTTTTCCACTCCCTATACCCGCACTGTCTCTAGCCTTGATGGCCAGAGAACAAGCACGATCGACCATGGATTATTGAGGAGAAGAAGATTTAGTCGAAGAAGGAAAGAACTGCTCATCCCATCACGATTACAGCTTCCCACTTATCGGCAGAAGTTGAAGCGTCACCAGAGACAAAACAGTCATTCCAATTATATATAGTTAGCGTAGAAGCAACGCAAGGCCCCCCCAATCGGCCCGATCAAAGTGCCAGAAAAAAAGGTAGGGCAGGATGAGCTGTTTGGAGAGAAAGTATTAAAAATTAAGAGATTATCAGGTTGTGGTCAGATTTACCAATAGGAACGGGGAAGGTGGTGTATTTATAGAGAAAGGAACTAGTGGTGAAACATAGGTCAGTGTGTTTCAAGAATTGGTTGGGGACGATCCGGAATGTGTGTGGTTTCTTTTAATTAAGTTTTTGCTCCAGAATCGTTTGAGAATGCTAAATGATCGGCCTCCTCCACCTAAATTCAGTATGAGAGGACCCAAACCATTAGTGGTTGTAATACCTTGAACAATCCCCTAAATAGAGGACCTCAGTTTTTGGATGAGAAGATATAACGTCTCGTGAGAAGTAGTAGGATATTCAAAAAAGGCGTGAAAAATCTGTTTCTGTTAGGAAGAACAGTAGCAGAGCACAAGATTATTGTAGTAGAAAGGAAGAAAGATTTTAGGCCACAGAACATCGAAGTTAGGATTCGAGATTCTCGAGACGTGGTACAGGAGTGTTTATGTTAAAATAGCACAAACTCCACCCTTTAGACGGAAATTATGAAATAAGTTGTAGTTGGATATATTTCAACGAGTTTAGAGGATGAAATTCCTAGACATCTGGTCTCAAGAAACAGGCAGCAACAGGTTAGGAATTAGAGTTAGAGAGGTGGTGTTCACAGATGCAGAAGTTAGATTGCAAGCCACTGGATGTTTAGTAAAGTCGATAGTAAGCCCGCGCCCGTGCAAAGCTGCCATCTTGCATGCAGCATATCAACAACCACAAAACAAACATGACAAAAAACAAACAGACAAAAAAAACAAACAACGTAAAAATCAGGTTAAAATAATTCACACACTAAAACCTAAATTAAAACCGTAAATGTTTAAAAGCTAAATCGTATTTATAGTAAATATGTAAAAATATGAAAAATCTTATATACTATATATATATATATATATTATATATATATATATATATAGTATATAATAATATATATTATATATATATATATATATATATATTATGTATATACGGTATATATATTATATATATATATATATAAATATATATATATTATATATATATATATATATATATATATATATATATATATAATATATTATTATATATATATATATATATATATATATATATATATTATATATATATATATATTATATATTATATATATATATATATAAATATATATATATTATATATATATTATATATTATATATATATATATATTATATATTATATTATATATAATATATATATATATAATATATATATATATATATACATATATATGGCACGTAGATATGGCACAGATTCACAAGGATGAATAGTTCAACGGCTTCGTCTCATAATGTCCGAGTTGCCAGACGCACGAGTACAATTTGAAATAATCAGCTGATTATTAGTTTATTTATTATTATTTTTTTTTGGGGGGGTGGGGAGATTCGTAATTTTAGTTACTCCTGATTCCAAAAATGTCTTCCTTTTTAGTGTAGCTATCGTAGTTTTTAATTATGTACTTCCCCTAATCTGGAGACTGGGCCTATATATATATATATATATATATATATATATATATATATTATATATATATATATATATATATAATACATATATGTAATATTATAAAATTATATATATATATATATATATATATATATATATATATATATATATATATATATATATATATATATATAATATATATATAATATATATATATATATATATATATATATATATATATATATATATAGTGGCGTATCCAGAAATTTTTTTCGGGGGGGAGGCCAGACAAAAATCGTTTCTTATTACATAAATATATATATATATATATATATATATATATATATATATATATATATTTATATGTATATAAATATATATATATATATATATATATATATAATATATATATATATATATATATAGGTTTATTATATAATATATATATATATATTAATAATATATATAATATATATATATATAATATAATATATATATATAATATATATAATAATATATATAATATATATATATAATACTATATATATATATATAAAAGTTGAAGGACCAAATATTAAATTTCTACGAAAAAAATTGGG
>JABUQX010081630.1:20000-22500 GCA_015478945.1 Trachelipus rathkii
CATAGACTTGAAGAAAGCATTTGATTCTGTACCCAGGGAGAAGCTATGGAGAGTTCTGGAGAGGGATTATGAAGTTGAAGAAAGATTGATAAAGGCAGTAAGAAGTACATACGTGAATAGCAGAAGTAAGGTAAGAACAGGATATAAAAACGAGGAATGGTTTGAGGTAAAAACTGGAGTAAGGCAGGGTAGTGTGTTGTCGCCGATGCTGTTTTTAGCGTATTTGGATACAGTCATAAGAGGTGTAAAGGAGAGTTTAGAGGAGATTGACGGAGACATCATGGTATGCGCAGATTGATTTGGCGTGTTGGAGTGGAGATGGTGAGAGAGGTTGAGGCAAATGGTGCTGTGTTTTCGCAGAAAAATTGAGAGGAAAGCGGGAATTAAACATGCGAATGGCAGAGAAAAACAGAAATAATGAATAGTAGTAGGAAGGAGGAGGAGGAAGAGCTGATAATGGAGGTAGATGGTAGAGAGATTAAAAATGTAGACAGATATAACTACCTAGGAAGCCCACATTTGGAACGAGAAAGGGGGTGTTAAAAGGAAAATTATGTATAAGGTTGAGCAGTATGGCAGGACTGTAAAGAGCAGTATACCCCATCTTGAAAGAATAAAATATATGAAACAAAGTGGTGAAGAGAGCAATATACGAGGGAGTGTTGACACCAATACTGTTGTATGGGGCAGAAGACATGGAGCGTGACAGGGAGAGAGAGAGAGTAGATTTCAGACAGCGGGAGATGAAATGTGTTGAGATGGTGATTGGAAAAGACGAGAGAGGACAGAGTGAGAAACGAGACAATGAGGGAGAGCGTGGGTGTGAAATCCATGATGAATAAAGTGGACGCCATCACAGACTAAGCTGGTGGGGACACCTGGAGAGGATGCAGGGAGAGAGAGTTGCCAGTAGGAGGTGGAGGTGGAGACCGGAGGGAGTGAGGCCGAGAGGAAGACCGCGGAAGAGATGGAGAGACACAGTGGAGGATTCATTAAGGAGACACCGGATGCCTGCAATGGATGAGCTGATGGCGGATGGGATCGTGATGGATAGAACAGGATGAAAGCGGAGGTTGGCCCCACTGACAGGCTCGTGAGCCTTACTATACATTTTTGCATATTATAAGATATATATAATTATATATATATATATATAAATATATATATAATATATATATATATATTAATATATATATATTATATAATAAATATATATATATATATATATATATATATATATATATATATATATATATATATTATTGATATTATATGAGATATTATATAATATATTTATATTTTTTCACATAATGTGAAAATTAATTATTTTATGATTTTAAAAATTTTTATTTGAAGATAAAATAAATGATTTGATTGATAAGTAAATAAATTGTGAAGTGGCATAATTACCAGCTTATGTGCTTTTTGGACTCTTGAATTTGCTGAGATTTCTTGCTTTGTTTCACTTAAAGTAATCCATTCAAGGATCTCTAGAGTTTCAGGTGTAACTTAGTAAATGTAGTAGTTCTAATTAAATTTTAACTACAAGGGTTGCAAAAATACCAGGATAGAATACAGCAGTAGTAGAATAAACAGGGAACTCTGCGAATGATAAGAGTGTCTTAAAGACAGTTATAGGGTATTTCATCAAGGAATATATATTAAACAAGAAAGTATAAAGTGTAAGAAATTTAAGCCAAGGAACTCTAACAAGAGTATCTCCAAAACAGAAGGGGAATACATCAAGGTTCCTGTTGATTCTAATATAGGAATAGATTGCATCAAGTTTATAATCACAGAAGGAAAATTATTCAGGGACCTTTAAATCGATCACGATTATGGTACCCTTAAATGGTACTTTTAAGTTAAGTTTTATTTTCAATTTTCAAATTATCGCTTTTTATTTGCGGGGTTTGGAGCTTGAGGTATTGGGAAGTGCCTCAGGTTGTGGGATCCCGGTAAACGTGCAGCCTAATCGAGTGTGGGAATAGAAAAAAGTGGAGTGGTGAATAAGAGGGTCAGGACTAAGGAGAGTAAGAGAGAGTAAAGAGATAGGATGGGTAAAAGAGATTAGATTAGAGTGGGTTGTTTGAATGTGAGAGGGATAAATGAGGATCTGAAAAGGGAAGAAGTGGGGTTAATGTTCGAAGAAAAAAGGTTGGATGTGCTAGGGTTGACAGAAACAAAGCTGAAAGGATAGAAGGAGATGGACTTTGGAAAATTTAAGGGTATGATTTCGGGGGTGAACGAGAGAGTGAGGGCGAGGGAAGGGGTAGGAATAGTTATGAGGAAAGAGGTGTGGGATAAGGTAAAAGTGTGCAAATAGGTGAATTCAAGAATAATGTGGGTTAAAGTGAAATTTGGGGGGGAACTGTGGGTTTTTATATGCGCGTATGCACCAGTAAATGGAGCAAGGGAGGAGGAGAGAGAAAGATTTTGGAGTGAATTGAATGAATGTTGGGAAAGTTTCGGGGTTAATGATAAAATTTGTTTATTAGGA
>JABUQX010081630.1:30000-36173 GCA_015478945.1 Trachelipus rathkii
GGAACAACTGACTATTGTTTATTAACAAATGAGAAGAAATTAATTTTTCCGTTTGGTTTCACAGTTGGACTCCGTAAGGGGCCCCTCGAACTCCGGGGCCCTCCCGCAGTGCGGGCCCTGCGGGCCTGCTTCGACGCCACTGTTATATTATATATTATATATATATATATTTCTATATATTATAAATATGTTTATGTATTTAAAAATAATTTTCTGTTTTTAAAATGCTATATATATATATATATATATATATATATATATATATATTATTATACATATATATATATATATTATATATATATATACTAATAGAGTATATTTATAATAAATACATATATTATATATCTCCAATATTTATATATATATATATATATATATATATATATATATATCAGGGCGCCGGCTCGTCGTAAAATTTATAGGTGGTTGCATCTGACATTTCACACACACCCCCCCCCAACCCCCCCCCAAAATTTATATATATATAATTAATATATAATATATGTATTATATATATGTATATATAATATACTAACTTAATAAATTTTTTCTATTTTTAATTATTAATTAAAATTAAGTCTCGTAAATTAATATATATATATATATATGTATATATATATATTATATATATACTATATATATATATATATAATATATATATATATATATATACTAAAATATATATATATATATATATTATATATATATATATATATATATATATATATATAACATATATTAATATATATATATATATTATTATATAATATATATATACTATATATATAATATATATATATATATATATAATATAGTATTATATATATAGTATATATATGGATCATGTAAGATTATCCGCCTCCACCTCCATATATTATATATACATCGATTGATGAATTCGAGACACATTTTCATTAAAAATTGAAGTGAAAAATTGCCTAAAGTCAAATTTGAAACTTTTTATTAAAGCAAGCTTTTCACACCTCTAAAAATATTAAAAAACAAAAAAAAAAAGTCCAAATCTTTTTAAACTAATTAAACTCATGGGCTAACCTTTGCTTATGTATAATTAAAATCTATTTAAACTAACTAAACTCTAAGATAACCTTTACTTAACTTACATATAATGTAATTTATTTGTATTTTATTATTTATTTCACTCTGCATGTTAAAAAAAAAAAAATGAAATAAAACGCATATGGCCCCAAGAGAGCTTTCAAATACTTATTCGATTAAGTAGATAAAAAAAAAAAAAATTGGCTTTTTTTTTTTTTTGGAGACGAATTATTCATATTAGCCATATATATATATATATATATATATATTATATATATATTATATATATATATATATAAATATATAGCTATAATATAATATATATATATTATATATATATATATAGATAGATAGATAGGATAGATAGATAGATAGATAGATAGATAGATAGATAGATAGATAGCATAGATAGATAGATAGATAGATTAGATAGATAGATAGACGAGAGAGGAGAGAGAGAAGGAGAGAGAGAGAGAGAGAGAGAGATGAGAGAGAGAGAGAGAGATGATGAGAGAGAGAGAGAATTATTAATACTAATAAAACAAGAGATCTTGACAAACCGCAAACAAATACATATTCGTTCGCTCGCTGAGACGCTAAATTATGGAACATGGGAGTCAATTTTCCGAATTGTTTCGTATTCATAAATTTGAATTTCGGTATTGAAAACAAAGCGGTTGTTCTTGATATGCAACCGCAAGTTGTAGGTATAAAGCGTCCACGCGGTCATATTTTCACACACATTTTTCTCCTCAAAAATGTATAGGGCATGTGTTGTAAAGTGTCTGCAACAATCATGTTGGTTTGACATTTGGACTAACTAAAATTTGATGACGTTTTTTTTTCATTAAATAATAAATCATTGGAGTGTTATTATAATAAGATGCAATTTAATTTCTTTAATATTTAATCCTAATAAAAAAATTAAAAATGAAAAATGAATAAATAGTTGCACACTAACTGCAAGTTGTATGAATAAAATGGTGGTTGCGCAAACCTGCAACCAGGCCACGAGCCGGCGGGCCCCCCCCCCTTTTTTGATTTATTTTATATATATATATATATATATATATATATATATATATATATATATATATATATATTATATATATATATATATATATATATATATATATATATATATATATATATATATATCAAAATCACCTCAGGAAAATTAAACTAGTGTATTTGTGTAGTGTAAGCAGAAACTCACGAAAAGTTAGATATGAGCTCAGGAAAAAATGACCGTAGTGATAAGAATTCTCTCTCTATAAATTTCCAACCAAATTTCCTTTTGAAATCTGATCTTACATAGCTCAAAAGTCTGTGTTCTTTACCATATATTTAGGATGGCCTGGATCGAGGTCGGTTCACACAAAATTCGTTCGTAATGCCTAATTTTGTTATAGTTAAAAATTTATCTTGAACAAAAACGTAAATATTATTTGGCGGTAAACTACATTAAATAAATAAATATATTTAAATATATTCATCCGTAGATTTAGTAAAATAAATGTGTTTGTCAGTCTGTAGATTGTTCTATCGGGTGTGTTGGGTGTGTTCTTAGGCAGGGGAGCGAGCACGAACTCAACAAAACAACAAAACCAAATACGAAAAAAAGCAGAGTAATAAAGATGAGTAAAATTTACTTGGCTTTAAAAAGCCGAGCAAAGACGAGTAAAGTCAAAGAGAATATAAAGAAAAGCTTAAGGGACTTCCGTGACGTCATATTTCCAAAAGCCAATCACAAGCCTCCAAATAAAGTCCGCAAAGTAACGCTAATAAGGAGCACCGCAGGACGAAAGCAATTAGCCTACCAATAGGTCTCCGATCTTATTATTATTATTATTATTATTATTATTATTATTATTATTATTATTATTATTATTATTATTATTATTATTATTATTATTATTATTATTATTATTATTATTATTATTATTATTATTATTATTATTATTATTATTTTTTATTTTTATATATATATATATATATATATATATATATATATATATATATATATATATATATATATATATAATATATTATATATTTTTATATATATATTTTATTTTATATATATATATATATATATATATATATATATATATATATATATATATATATAGTCTGTGTAGGTTTCGTGGTGTGAAGACGTTGTTGAATGTGCTCTCACTGAAATAATTATATTTTTTTTATTTATTGTGTTCATGTAGTGCTGTTTGGTGAAAGTGTGTGTGTTTTTCAAACTTTTTTTTTATTATTTAGAATTTTATTAAATCTTAGTACTACTTTGATACCATTTTATCCGTTTTAGTAAAGTTCTACGTACGAGGTTTTAAAAGATAAGTCCTAGTTTTAACTTTTTATTTTCTTTAAGTAATTGTGCTCGTAGGTTTATTTTAAAGTTAATACTGTTTGTGAATTTTGAATTTCGTCTTCACAGTGTTTTAAATTAGATTTTTATTATTTTGGTACTTTAACTTTTAAATTTAGGTTTTAATGTTAAATCAATTTTATTTACTTTTTTTATTCGTGAATTTGTAAGGGTGCAAGAGAACGTTAGTGTTTTTAACTTTAAGATTTTTCATATTTTTACATATTTACTGTAAATACGATTTTAGCTTTTTAGCATTTACCGTTTTAAATTTAGGTTTTAGTGTGTGAATAATTTTAACCTGATTTCACGTTTGTTTGTTTTTTTTGTCTGTTTGTTTTTGTCTGTTTATTTTGTGGTTGTTGTATGTGCATGCAAGATGGCAGCTTTGCACAGGCGCGGGCTTACTATCGACTTTACTAACATCCGTGGCTTGCAATCTAACTCTGCATCCGTGGAAAACCACCTCTCTAACTCTAATCCTAACCTTTTTGCTCTTGTCTGAGACCCAGATGGCTAAGAATTCATCCTCTAACTCGTTTAATATGTCCAACTACAACTTATTTCATAATTTCCGTTTAAAGGGTGGAGTATGTTCCTATGTTAACATAAAAACTCTGTAGACAGGGTCTCGAGAATCTCGAATCTCCTAACTTCGATGTTCTGTGGCTTAAAATCTTTCTTCCTTCTACTACAATAATCTTGTGCTTCTGCTACTGTTCTCCTAACAGAACAGATTTTCATGCCTGTTTTTGAATAACTTACTACTTCTCACGAGACTGTTATATCTTCTCATCCAAATACTGAGGTCCTCTATTTAGGGGATTTCAATGTACACAACACTGAATGGTTGGGGTCCTCTCATACTGATTTAGGTGGGGAGGAGGCCGAATCATTCAGCATTCTCAACGATCTGGAGAAACTAATTAAAGAACCCACACACATTCCGGATCGTCCCAACATTTCTTGAAAACACACTTTGACCTAAGTTTTCACCACTAAAGTTCCTTCTCTCTATAATTAACACCACCTTCGCTCCATTGGTAAAATCTGACCACAACCTTATATCTCTTAATTTAATACTTTCTCTCCAACAGCTCATCCTGCCCTACGCGTTTTTTCTGGCACTTTTCTTGGTCCGATTGGGGTGTTCTTGCGTCGCTCTTATGCGAACTATTACTCGCGTGCCTACTTTGCTTCTTGGTGACCCTTCAGCTTCTGCCGATAAGTGGGAGCTGTAATCGTTGATGGGATGAGCAGGTTCATTCTTCTTCGACTAAATCTTTCTCTCATCATAATCCATGGTTCGATCGTGCTTGTTCTCTGGCCATTCCAGGGGCTAGCGAGGGACAGTGCGTATTCGGCAGTGGAAAAATTCTCGTTCTCCTACACTCTTGCTAATTTTCATTCTGCTAGAAATCGTTGCAGGGATACTTTTCGGGACGAGCAAAGCGGGCTTTCATTAAAAACGAAAGTGCGCTAACCTCCTTGGTTCTCCTACTGACAAATCTTTCTGGGCCTCTTGCCAAAAACATCTCTTAACCAACTTCTGTAAATCTGTCTTTCCTCCTCTTATTCGCTCTGATGGTTTGTTGCTAATTCTCCAACTGAAAAGGCCAATCTCTTCGGCCTCCTATTTTCCTCTAACTCAACCCTCGACGATTCTGGCATTCCTCATCCTCCTCCTTCTCCTCTCAGGTGTCCTACGCCTTTGCCTCTGATTACATTCGCATCGGGTGCATGGGCCTCCTGAAATCTACGAACGTTATGTCAGGAAGGCGGGTGGCCCGGATGGCAAATTCCTCCACGAGTTTTGAGGGAGTGTTGCTTCCGTGCCTATCCCTGCCCTCGTTCAAAAACTATATACTCTATTGTCTCAATACTAAGCACTTTCCCTCAGTGTTGGAAGCACGCAAATGTCCAAACCTATTCCGAAAAAAGGGAAGCCGCTCTGACCCTTCTAACTATCGCCATGTTGCGCTTACTTGTATGCTTATCTACGCTGATTGACCCACTTCTCATCTCTCATTTCTTAGATCTTCATCTGGAATCTCATTCACTTCTTTCCGATCGCCAGTACGGCTTTCGGCGCTCGAGGTCTACTGGCGATATACTTTCCTATCTTACTGATTTATGGTTTTCCGCCCTTAGGAACTACGGGTAGACTTGCGTGGTGGCGCTTTACATATCCAAAGCATTTGACCGGGTATGGCACCGCGTCACTGCTCTCCAAGCTCCCCTCCTTTGGGGTTTCCTCCTTCTCTTGCTTACTTATGTCTAGTTTTCTTTCAAATCGGCTTCAATATCGGCTGTTGTTCGATGGGGGCGACTTTCTTCTTCCTATTTCTTCAATAGTGGTGTCCTCAGCGGTTCTGTCCTATCTCCTTACTTTATTCCTACTTTTCATTAATGAATTCTTCTTCACCTGCACCATCTATACTCTATTTCACTCATATGCGATGGACTCGGCAACCTTCATTCTTCAAAACTCATTTCAATTCTGCTCCTTCTTTTTCTTTCTAGGAATTGCCTCTCGTCTTAATCTGTCCGATTCTATTTTCGCTGATCTGGATAGAATTTCCGGGTTGGGTCGTCTGAACCGTGTTGAAATTCAATTCTTTAAAAACTCAACTTCTACAAATCTCCCTCTCTAAGACACCTTCTAACTTTCCTATCTCTTTCGACGGTTCTCTCGTCTCTCCTGTCGACAATATAAACATCCTTGGCCTTAACATAA
>JABUQX010081631.1:0-17867 GCA_015478945.1 Trachelipus rathkii
GCTTCTCTCTCTCTCTCTCTCTCCTCCTCTCTCTCTCTCTCTCTCTCTCCTCTTCTCTCCTCTCTCTCTCTCTCTCTCTCTCTCTGCTCTACTCTCTCTCTCTCTCTTGCTCTCTCTTGCCCTTCCTATTGAGCTTGGCCGCTCTCCTCGCATCAACGTGACCAGGATCCACAACACCATCTACATATTCACAAATCCTACTCTCGTAAAAACGCCACCATGTCTTTGGCTATCACAATAGCTGATCCTTATCCCGTCCGATTCGATTCGACGAATCTTACACTCCTTTTACCAAATAAAGGAACCACAATATCCAATTGTTACGGTCAAACCTGTTCTTTTCACTAAGAAGTGAGGTCCAAATCAAAACAAGTCACCATTTACCTCGTAGAATATCACTGCTGACCCGTCCCATTCCTTCTCTCATAAGAATGGTAAAATTTCTTACTTTCAAATTTTTACCCACACTCCCTCATTCCGATTTCGCCCAATCAACCACCATTGCGATAAGTCAGCATAGCTGGTTTTGCAAAACAAAAAACGTTAAACGTTTCATTTTGAAATGCCATGTTTTAACCATATTATTTATTTACATGAGTTATGGATAATTTAAAAAGGTGTTCGAGTGATACTTATTCTTTATCTTTTATATGTCAAAGTAATAACATAGTATAGGTTTAATAAAAAGAATGTGAAAGCGAGCAGCCCGAATAACATGCTTCCAAAATAAAGAATAGTCTTGCCCATTAAATTTTTGTCCATTGAAAAAAAAAACTTTTTTAAGGCATTTCTTATATTACATTCATAGTTATCATTATAAATATTGGTAAAGTTAATACAATTTTTGTTATAATTATTTTATTTATTGCTGTATTTATTATTAATTATTATGTATAATTAATATTTATTAATATCTTATTTATTAAATTTGTGTTATAGAATATATCATTTTAAATGATAGTTTGCTGGACTTGATTTTGGAATCTGGAATTCAAGTGTATCATTTGAATCCTGTGCTGGTGGCTTTCATGAAGTAAAACCACACATGCTGATAACCCTTTCAACTGGTCTACACCTTCAATATAAAGTTAAAGCGTCAAAAGATGCAATAGTTTAAAAAATACCACAGAAAAACGATAAAAACAGTCTTAATATCGTTAGAAATGGAGTATGACAAGATTAGCATAAATACCGAAAACAAGTTGAACTCTAAATAAATCAATAACTGTATTAAAACCTGAAGATGATTATATTAAAAAGATTGTTGAAGAAATAAAATCTCAACTCGCTTGATATACATAATAAGGTTTTGTTAAAAGATGGTCTTGAAAGCGCTTTAGAAACGATTAATAAACGGATTTTAATTCTTAGCGAAAATACAAATAATAATAATTTACAAGTTCAAAAAAAATATGTCCTTATGAAACAAATATTTGTCAAACTAATTCAAAAATTAGAACTGTGGAAGCTCCATTCCCATAGGTATGAAATGAGGTGCTTCTGAGAAAACTGGTTATGTTATGCCTGATGAAGGATTCATTGATGCTGCTTCTGGAATCTGAGAATATGGTGTAATTACCCACTGATGAAAAATTGCTTATCCTGAGAACTTTCATAGCCACCGCAACCAGTGTGGCAGAGAATACTGACGAGTAAGGTAGTAGAGTGTGTGATACGGTAAAGTCGGGGGAAAAACAGCCAAAGGTCCCACTCCCTCATCCGTTTTGGAGCCGTCAGTGTAGACTGCAGCCGAGTTCGTGTGAACTACCATAATAAATATATTATATTAAAATCAGAAACTATTAAAGATAAAATTAACGGCTCAGAAAATGTAACGTATAGTTATGAAAATATTAAAGAAAATATTGATGATAAAAAATATTATTATAGATTGATTAAGTAAGTAATTAATCTCTTAAAATATTCTGATAATACTAATCATAAAAAATTATATATAATACAAATATCATTTTTTTACTCAATCAACTCCCAGTTTATGATCTCGCATATTTTCTTCCACATTTGCTTGTATCTATTTAACGTATTTTCACGTCTCAGTAAAGGCGGCTCCACACATGCGGAGTTTGTCAAACCCTTTAATCTTTGCGTTTTATATTTGTTTTTCCTCATAAGCCAATGTAGGTCTACACACATTCTACCCAATGTGTGTATGGGTCATTTTTGGCAAAGTTTTGCTCATTTGCTTGGTTTACCAAATACACAAATCTTTTCCATCATTTGTGGAAATGATTTGTGTATTTAGCAAACCAAGCAAATGAGCAAAGCTGTTGGCAATATGGGAACCCATCTACATAGGGATGTATTGCAAAAGAGTTCGGCACCGAGAGCTCCACATGTGTGGAGCCGCTACCGTGGCTCAAACGGTAGAGCGACGGAGTCGCATGGCAAGGTCGAGGGTTCGAATCCTAGTTCGGATCCTAGGTAGAAATTACCTAGAGAAGTTCCCCTCCTTGAATAGGGCTATGCCCGTGAGGTGTGTGAAAATTTTTTAAAAAAAAAAAAAAAAAAAAAAAAAAAACTTTCGGGAAACTTGATATATCGCATATCTACCTCAGTAACTTTCGGAAAACTTGATATATCTCATATCTCACTCAATAACTTTCAGAAAACTTGATATATCGCATATCTCACTACATAATTGCAAAAACTTTAATAATTTATAATGAACATTTAACGAATCCTTTCTTTTGGAATTCTTTACCTGTTGATATACCTTTTCTAATTCATCGTTGGGATTTAATATTTTTTCGTAATTATTCATTATCTTTTCGTTGTTATCAATAATTTTCGTTAGATATATTTATGGAGAGTATATTAATGAAAGATTACGATTATGCTGAGTATATTGAGAGCGATAAGGTTTATAATTATTGCTATTAAATTTGTATTTATATTTTTCATCAAAACAATTATTGTCAGTTTCAAACAGTTCTTCACATTTATAACATAAATTATAAAATTTTCTACTTGAATTACATCCATCCAAATATCTGCTCTAACATCATATTTAAAACAATATAATCACTACTTTCAAAAATGTATTTTCTTCCATGACGAATAAAATATATTTACATTATTTTATTATAAATGGATTTTTGATTTTGTAATTCTCTATAAAATATTACGCAATTAGTAGGGAAACTGCTGAGCGAGTGTGTTCCAGCCCGTTGAAAGGGAGAGAATGAGAAAGGAGGGTGAAAGTGAGGGGAACCCCGAGGAAACTGGAGGGTATTTGTCACGTACCAATACGAAAAAAACATCTAACTGAAATATCCCATAATGGCCCTAAATAAAATTAAAAAATTTAAAAAATCTAAGTATTTTAACATAATGAATGAACCTTTTGATTTCAATATTTTCGACGGAAACTATGTCCTGAATCTGTTTCCTTTTGAAGCCCGCTGAGTAAGCCTGGTAGATTAAGAATAATAGACTTGTCTTCCTCGAAGGTAAGGTTAGTATGAGAGGGACGAAGATGTCATGCTCAACAACCTTCGTCTGTCTGGATATAGGCGTCTCTGCTCTGCTAGAGGCACAAATCTGAAGCCTCTTTGTGAATGATTAATGAAGTTAGATAGGGAGGGATAATAAGAAGAAGGAACAAGCAATAGCGATTTTACGTAGTTGTATATGGGAGACTGTGAGTTAGCTCACATTATGGTCAAAACTAGGTGTGTAATTGTTTATTCTAGTATGCAAAGCTGATATGATCCTTCAAGATATATACGTGAATCAGATAACTTATAGTATAATGAGACATGGCTCGATGTACAGGAAAACCAAAAGTGAATAAGAGACTGAAGATTAAATCATAAGACTTGTTGAGTCAAGGTGTGTATACATTGTTGTTGAGAGGGTATTAGCGATTGTCAAATATAATTTTACCTTCCTGAACGTCTAAATAAGTCCACTTGCAAACGCCGGTGGATGTGACCGCTGATTTCTCCTTCTGAGGACGAGCATTAGACCGTGAAATCTTGGGCATCGGTTCATTTGATTGTTGGTCTTGCTCCAAGTTGGTTGCGATATTACTGTAATTATTATTAACTTAATACGTGTCTATCACTTTGTATGGAGATGTTTGGTGGATTTGTTCCGACTCTACTCGATGTAGGTTGGCTGGCTGTTCAGTAGGCAATACGCGTAAGCGTTGAGTTAGATAGGCCCTATCTACATTGCATGATAAGAAGTGATGCAGGAGTTACGATTGATCCATGTAAGGTAACCACTGTTATCGTGTTTTTTGAGATTCTGGCTCGCTGAGTAAGATCGCAAACGTATTACATAGTCTTGGCTAAGACTGAGGTTTTGTATCAGTCGCGGATAGTCTTAAACAACACATACCCGCTTGTGTAGGTCTAGAGCTATCGTCGTGAGAGGAGTGTGTCTGTAGAAGTTTGGGGAAGAGGATACTGTTACTGTCGATCTGGTATGTATCTGCATGGTGGCTTTTAAATTTAGTCATAACAACGTTCCGACTATGTAAAATACATAGTGAAGGCCATGTAATGTGACATATAAATAAGGTTACAAAGGGAACGTGATACCACAACACATCTTACTTCTACAATGTGAATTGCCGTTGATGGATTTGCCCTGATGTAAAGATAGATTCTTAATTTTCAATCAAATTCGATAAAAAAAAAGCTAAAATTACTTAACTTAATTAGCTATTGATTCCTAAGTAAGTCAGAAATAAGAGCGTATTAGAACAAATTGAGGGTTTGTTATATATGATACTACTTACAATTATAAAAGTGATATTCTTTCTCTATATAGTATACGTTAAGGCGATAGTTCGTGATTATATATCTATATATATATATATATATTATATATATATACTATATATATATTATAATAGTATAATAATAATATATATTGAACTATGTATACTATTTTATATATATATATATATTATATAGTGTATATTTTCCACTGCAAAAACTAAATATATTTTTAAATATATTTTGTTACTCTGCTAGAAAGCTAAGAATAGTATTTTTTTAAGTTTTTTTTCGAGTTGAGATTTTTCGGATCTTTACAGTCCAGGGCAATGATCCATCCAACGGCAATGTCATCATTGTAGAGTAAGATGTGTGTGGTATCCACGTTCCTTTGTTAACCGTTAGTTTTATGGTCACTAATGCTTTCTTATGTATTTTATCATACTGGGAACATTTGTGACTAAATTTAAGGCCACCCCATGTGCAGATACATACAGATGTCAAGAAGTAACAGTAATCGGCTTTCCCCATTCAGAAGCCACCGCCCTCACGGGTTGATAGGCTTAGCTACACAGAGGTAGTTGTTTTAAAATATTATCGACGTAGCTGGATGTTTTAGAATTTAGAGAGAGCTGAATTTTGCTTATTTATTTGATTCATTTGATTATACTGATTACTTTTCAGATGGGCTATGTGTTTGGGCTATCGGTCTCTCACCTTTTACGTAAATGTGTATGACTGATGCAAGCAACTAGGTAGGGCTTCCAGCCGTGTCAGTACGAATGGTGATGACAGTTTAGTTAATTTGATTGATTACCTTGAGTGGTAACCAATTGTGTAAGACCAGAACCTGTGCCAATTAACGGTTCTGCTTTCGTCTCAGAAGAAATACGTACTTTTGCAGTTGGACAATTTAATTGAGTTCAGGGATAAGGTTTTATTTTGTTCATCACCTTCTCTTTCATCAAACCAGGTGTATTAGATGTCAGACCGCTTTCTGCTTCAATCAAGTCTCCTATGTTTATTTCAGTCTCTCTTATTTTAATTTTGGTATTGTTTCCTGGTACCGAATCGAATCGTCATGTCTCATAGGTACTATAAGTATTCTTTCGATTCAGTTATTATCTTGTTAGGTAGTTTATCATTTGCATACTAAATACATGGTTCAACGCTAGGTTTGCCAATACTGGTCTATTTGCTGATGGTGCTTAGACTAATTGGTCTTAGTCGTCCATTTTTGTGGTGGTGGTGTTTGGTCTTTAAACTGCCGGGTAATTCTTGTGGGATGATGTTTGCTGTCCTGTCTTGTTATTGATCCCGGTTCTTGGCGTGTGTGGTTCGTTGTGCGGAATTCTTAATTCTATTGTTCCCAGAAGAAGCTTCAGTATGTTTGTGCTCGTTTAGCAAGATTGAGTGCTTGTTTCATATTGTCTTCAGACGAGTATTATGAGCAGACATCGTTCGTACCCTCTGGTTCTGTTTTGTGTTTTCTCTACCCTGTTTTGAGAAGAGTCTTGATATTCTTATCTACCCAGGTACTCAGCCTCAAAGAAACAGATTCAGACATAGTTTCCGTCGAAATATTGAAATCAAAGGTGAGAATTACCTATGTTTCATATTCTTTAATTTTTAATTTTAATTTTATTTAGGGCCATTATGGGATATTTTCAGTAGATTTTTTTCGTTATTGGGTGACCAAAAATACCCTCCAGTTTCCTCGGGGCTCCCCGCGCTTTCACCCTCCTTTCTCATTCTCTCCCTTTCAACGGGCTGGAACACACTCGCTCAGCAGTTTCCCTACTAATTGCGTAATATTTTATAGAGAATTACAAAATCAAAAATCCATTTATAATAAAATAATGTAAATATATTTTATTCGTCATGGAAGAAAATACATTTTTGAAAGTAGTGATTATATTGTTTTAAATATGATGTTAGAGCAGATATTTGGATGGATGTAATTCAAGTAGAAAATTTTATAATTTATGTTATAAATGTGAAGAACTGTTTGAAATTGACAATAATTGTTCTGATGAAAAATATAAATACAAATTTAACAGCAATAATTATAAACTTTACCGCTCTCAATATACTCAGCATAATCGTAATCTTTCATTAATATACTCTCCATAAATATATCTAACGAAAATTATTGATAACAACGAAAAGATAATGAATAATTACGAAAAAATATTAAATCCCAACGATGAATTAGAAAAGGTATATCAACAGGTAAAGAATTCCAAAAGAAAGGATTCGTTAAATGTTCATTATAAATTATTAAAGTTTTTGCAATTATGTAGTGAGATATGCGATATATCAAGTTTTCTGAAAGTTATTGAGTGAGATATGAGATATATCAAGTTTTCCGAAAGTTACTGAGGTAGATATGCGATATATCAAGTTTCCCGAAAGTTTTTTTTTTTTTTTTTTTTTTTTTTTATAAAAAGTTCACACCTCACGGGCATAGCCCTATTCAAGGAGGGGAACTTCTCTAGGTAATTTCTACCTAGGATCCGAACTAGGATTCGAACCTGCTCGACCTTGTGCCATGCGACTGCCGTCGTCTATACAACGTTTTGAGCCACGGTAGCGGCCTCCACACCATGTGGAGTTCGTCGAAACTCTTTGCAGAACATCCATAGTGTGTATTGGGTCATATTTTGCAAAGCACTTTTGCTCATTTGCTTGGTATTGCTGAAATCAAAATTCATTTCCAAATGATGGAAAAGATTTGTGTATTTGGTAAACCAAGCAAATGAGCAAAACTTTGCCAAAAATGACCCATACACACATTGGGTAGAATGTGTGTAGACCTACATTGGCTTATGAGGAAAAACAAATATAAAACGCAAAGATTAAAGGGTTTGACAAACTCCGCATGTGTGGAGCCGCCTTTACTGAGACGTGAAAATACGTTAAATAGATACAAGCAAATGTGGAAGAAAATATGCGAGATCATAAACTGGGAGTTGATTGAGTAAAAAAATGATATTTGTATTATATATAATTTTTTATATATGTCTTTCGTTTTTAATATTGAATTATCCAAATTTTATATTATCATTTTCTCCACCAGAATATTGCATTTGAAATTTATTTTCCTTAAAAAATTTAATTTTCGTCTCCCAAGAGATTCACAAACCATCTTGGAAGAAATACATTAATAATTTCATCTTCACCTTGACATGGAATGGCAATGATTGAGGGACCATATATTGTTATTTATTGTTTTACTTCAATTTTACTTCGATAAATAGATCTTTTTTTAGTTAACATGGTATAATTTTACGGTTTGTAAATAATTAGTTGAATAGTTCAATATTTTTAATAGTTTTGTTTTATTTTCATTTAAGAGAAAAAATGTATTTTTTATTTCATGATTAGTATTATCAGAATATTTTAAGAGATTAATTACTTACGTAATCAATCTATAATAATATTTTTTATCATCAATATATTTTTCAATATTTTCATAACTATATACGTTACATTTTCTGAGCCGTTAATTTTATCCCTAATTGGTTCATCTTTTAATATAATATATTTATTATCTAAATTATATCCTACGAATACTTGAATAACGTCCATTTTTATATTATTAGCATCAACGTTTGCTTGAATTTGAATAACATCTCTTTTATCAAGACGAAGGTTGTTTACTCTTACTTTGCTAAGGAATTCATCTTGATATTTCATATTTGTCTAAAGCTAAGGGATATTCATTTCCATTAATTAACAATTTTACTGATATGTGTTTATCTATATCTTGCGAGGTCAATATAATTGTATCAATGAATCCTTCATCAGGAATAACATAACCAGTTTTCTCAGAAGCACCTCCTTTCATACCTATGAGAATGGGAACTTCCCCAATTCTAATTTTTGAATTAGTTTGACAAATAATTGTTTCATAAGCATATATTTCTTTTTGAACTTGTAAATTATTATCATTTGTATTTTCGCTAAGAATTGAAATCCATTAATTAATCGTTTCCAAAGAGCTTTCAAGACCATCTTTTAACAAAACGTTATTATGTATATCAAGCAAGTTGAGATTTTATTTCTTCAACAAACTTTTTAATATGATCATCTTCAGATTTTAATACAGTTATTGATTTATTTAGAGTTCAACTTGTTTTCGGTATTTATGCTAATCTTGTCATACTCCATTTCTAAAGATATTAAACTTTGTTTTATCGTTTTTGTGGTATTTTTATACTATTCATCTTTGTCGCTAACTTTATATTGAAGGTGTGACCAGATGAAAGGTTATCAGATGTAGGTGGTTACCTTCATGGAAAGCAACAGCAAGGATTGAAATGATACAACTGAATTCCAGATTCAAAATCAAGTCCAGAAACCTATATTTAAAAATGATATATTATAACAATATTTAATAAATAAATATAAATAAATATTAATTATAATAATAATTATAATAAATACAGCAATAAATAAAATAATAATAACAACAGAAATTGTATTAACTTTACCAATATTTATAATGATAAATAGATATTTATATAAGAATGCCCTTAAAAAAATGTTTTTTTTTTTCAACGGACAAAATTTAATGGGGAAACTATTCTATTTTGGAACATGTTATTCGGATGGAATATTATATATATAATAAATTATTTTAATATGAAAATGCAAACTTAATATTACTTTGACATATAAAAGATAAAGAACACTTTAATTATCCATAACTCATGTAATAAAATAATATGTTCAAAAACATGCATTTCAAAAATTAACATTTAACGTTTTTGTTTGCAAAACACTAATGCTGAACTTACCCAATGTGCAAACGAAGTGGATAAATTAAAAAATACAATTTAACAGGAATGCTTCTGATCACAGTAACTTGTTTTATCACTTAATGAAAAAACCTCGCAGGAATAGTTCTTAATAAAAGTGTAAGATCATCAAAAACACGGATAAATTCAGCTATATGAAGCAAGATGGCGGCTTTTACGAGAGAATTGAAAATGGTGTGATCCTATCACGTGATACAAGAGCGGCAAGTCCAAATAAGAAGAGAGGCAAGAGAGAGAGAGAGAAGAGAGAGAGAGAAATAAAGAAGAGAAAGAGAGAGATGAGAGAGAGGAGAGAGAGAAGAGAGAAGCAGAGAGAGAGAGAGAGAGAGAGAGAGGAGAGAGAGAAAAGAGATAGATAAAGAGAGAGAAGAGGGAAAGAGAGAGAAGAGAAGAGAGAGAGAGAGAGAGAGAGAGAGAGAGAGATGAGAGAGAGGAGGAGAGAGAGAGAGAGACGCGAGAGAGAGATGATGAGAGAGAGAGAGAGAGAAGAGAGAGAGAGGGAGAGAGAGAGAGAAAAGAGAGAGAGAGAGAGAGAGAGAGAGAGAGAGAGAGAGAGAGAGAGAGAAAGAAGAAGGAGAGAGAGAGAGAAAGGAGAGAGAGAGAGAGAGAGAGAGAGAGAGAGAGAGAAAATGAGAGAGAGAGAGAGAGGAGAGAGAAGAGAGAGAGATGAGAGAGAGAGAGTAGAGAGAGAGGGAGAGAGAGAGTAGAGAGAGAGAGAGAGAGAGAGAAGGAGAGAGAGAGGAGAGAGAGAGAGATGAGAGAGAAGAGAGAGAGAGAAGAAGAAGGAGAGAGAGAGAGAGAGAGAGAGAGAGCAGACGAGAGAGAGAGGAGAGAGAGAGAGAGAGGAAGAGATGATCTAAAGAGTAGAGAGCGAGAGAGAAGAGAGAGAGAGATCAGGAAGAGAGATGAGATACAAGATGAGGGAGAGAGGAAGAGAGACACGGATAAATTCAGCTATGTGAAGCAAGATGGCGGCTTTTACGAGAGAATTGAAAATGGTGTGATCCTGTCACGTGATACAAAAGCGGCAAGTCCAAATAAGGAAAGGGCAAGAAAGAGAGAGAAGGCTAAAATATAAATTAATAAATTCATTTTTTTTAAATTGCTTATTTGAACTTAACCAGTCAATAAGAAAGGCAAAGGGAGATGCAAAAATTAATTTAGCAAGGAATAGTAATAAGGACCTGAAGAAGTTTTTTTAGTTTTTATAAATTTAAAAGTGAGAATGGGACAATTGGTCCAATTAAAATTGATGAAAATTTAGTGAGTTCAGATAAGAAGTTGGTCAACCTTTTCAATGCTTATTTTGCTTCAATGTTTACTGAGGAAAGATTGGAAAATAGTTTGAAGACTAATAGTTCTGGTATGCATGTAACAAATAATCTTAATGAATTTGAATATGAGGTAAAAGATATTAAACGTTTACTGGACCATATTGACCCAAGTAAAGCTGCAGGTCCTGACGGGGTATATATGGTAGAATTCTGAAGGAGGGTAGTACCAGCATTGCAGAAGTACTGTACTTTGATATTTAAGAGCGATCTATAAGGACAAATATCAGGTACCAGATGACTAGAAAACAGCATATGTTGTGCCTATTTATAAGAAAGGTAGTAAGGAAGATTGGCCAGTTAGCTTAACATCTCTCGTTGTAAAGGTTCTGGAAAAGTTACTGAAAGGTCACATAGAGAAATAAGAGAAAATATGTTTGAAAAGATAACAAGGTATTTTGCGACTTCCAGCATGGCTCCCACATATGGTCATGTCAGACAAACCTTTTAGAATTTATGGAATACATTACTGACTGCATTGACAGAGAAGATCCAGTTAATATCATAGATTTAGACTTTAGCAAAACTTTTGATAGGGTTCCCGCTCACAAAGGCTGATGAGAAGTTACTTGCAATGTGGTTATGGTGGAGTGGTACATGGTTGGATTAAAGAGTAGTTGGGAAATAGAAAACAGTGTGTACAAGTAAACTAAATGACAATACGTCATCAAGGAATCATGGGAGATAGTGGAGTGGTGTTCCACAGGGTTGCGTGCTGGGGCCAGACTATTGTTCCTCATAAATATAAATTATGTTAGACCAGGGACTTAAATGCAAAGTTTGCTAAGTTTGCAGATGAAGTAAACCGAAAGGTTGGCCAATCAATTTAGGAATAAGTGGAAGAATGGTATATGAAGATTCAAATGATCTTGATAAACTTCCTTTTGAGATAAAGTGTCTAAATGAAATTTTATTAGAAAGAACAGGTGTAAGGTTTCACCTCAGGTAACTCAAAATAAAAGTTTTAATTACGATATGAATGGGGATTGGCTCGAGTCTGTGGACCAAGAAAAAGATTTAGGTGTGATTATAAGCAGCAATTTGAAAGTAGCTAATCAGTGTTTGAAAGCAAGGAATAAAGCTAATAAGATGCTGGGCATAATAAATCTCAATGTTGTTTACAAGAGCAAGGAAGTTATAACTAAACTGTATAACAGCTTGTTACGCCAGTATTAGAGTATTGTGAGCAAGTTTGGGCCTCTTATTTAAAGAAAGACTAAGATATGCTAGCAGAGAGTGCAAACGTAGAGCAACAAGGATGATTTCTGTGTTTAAGGGTAAGAGTTATGAGGAGAGGCTGAAAGAGTTAGGAATGTTTTCTGTAGAAGGGAGATTTCTTCGGAGGGGATATGATGCAAGTCTACAAAATATTTACATATATTGATATAAGGATACTAATAAATTCTTCATAGTAAAAGAAAGCATGCCATCTTGATACAAGAAAGCATTCATTCAGCAATAGGGTGTTTAAATTTTGAAATGGTTTGCCACAGGTGGTTAAAAAAAAGGAAAAGGAAAAAAAAAAGAAAAAAAAAGAGAAAGGTTTTTGTTGAGTGCGACTCGATTGCATCATTTAAAAAAAAATTGGATAGGTATATGGATGGCTTGGGTATCATATAGTATATTTTGAGTAAGCCATATTGGCGGACTTTTATTTACAGTCGTTAGTAAGGTTAAATTGCATGTTTTTTTTATATAAAGTTATTAAAGATTGTAGTGTGGTTAGCATGTACTTTAGATATAGTTTCTTTATTTTTATTTTTTTTTTAGTTGTAGATTTTGTGTATACTATATTATAGTTTGACAAGCCCTAGTGTGCTTTGTGGATTTTCTGCCATTTGCATGAGCATATTTTAGACTTTGTATATACTATGTAAATTATTGACAAGCCCTAGGGTGCTTTCTGGATTTGCATGAAAATGTTTGGTGATTGGTTCTGTTGGCTTGACTGGGACAGTCTCAATAGGCCCATGTGGCTTCTTACTGTCTTTTTATTTTTAATATTCTAATGTTATAATCAATTTATCTACTAAGTTTTCAAGTAAGTGCTACAAACAACAATCAGAGACACATATGAAAAACTACCTAAGGAGAAAAAACCTCTTCGAAAAAACGAGCCAAGGTTAGACAACAATAGATTACAATTGTCAATAATTTTAAGTTTTAAATCTTTCAAAATGGTTTTAGTAAATTTAATCTGCTTTACATTAAAATTCCTTTATTTGAGTAATCTATTTGGGTCTTGTCGAACGGGGTGTTGCAAGCTTTTGGTTTCTCGTGGCATGCAAAAACTTTATTTATTTTATTTATTTATTATAAGGACGTGGTAAAGCCTTAAACATCGGCACCACTTAACAAATATTTTTGAACATAAAATTAATATAATAGATTAAAATATAAGTAAATGAATATACAGTATGAAAATAATATACATATGAAACAAAAATAAGTCAAAATAAAATAAAATAAAGTAAAATAAATATATACATACATATAATAAATTACAAACATATTTATGAATGCATATGAAATATATAAAACAAGAAAATAAATAAATGAAAATAAAAGAAAATGAAATAAGCTAAAATAAAATAGGATAAAATATGGATAAATCATTATAAAATAAAACCAATATTTTACATATGAAACACAAAAATAAAACAAAATAAAATAAAGTAAAACAAGATAAAATAAAATGAAATGAAATTTAAGAAGAAAAATAAAATAAAATTTAAATAAAATAAAACACGTAAAAAATACTCAAAAAATACTAAATACGGCTATATACAATTGTAATAGATATAAACATACCATTATTTCCTACACTTAGTAATATATTTATATATAGCTATATATAGAAAATAAGAAAAAGAAAAGAAATGAAATAAAATTAAGAATAAAATACGGATAAATCATTATAAAATAAAACTATATAAAATAATACATTTATAAACTGGCCCTACGTGACTAGGAGTGTTCATTTGATATATTTATTTTAACTGTCTAACTATAAACTTTTCTGAAATTTCTATTAAAATTATATAAAGATAAAAAATATAAAAACGTTTTAAAAATATAACCTATGAGATAAAAGAAAGTACATGCATTTTCCTAAGTTTCCATGTTAAATTCTATAAAAAAAAAGTAATTAAACAATAAATGGTCTTATTTCTAATTCCACAGACATATACATTTATTTGAGGTAGCAATAGACATTTAATTAAAGACAAATAATATTAAGAAATTATTATTTTAGTAATACTATTAATAGGCACCTTTCTCTCATATTAAACCAAGTGTGAGGCTCTAATGCCACTATCGCACCATTTGAATTTCTAATTAATGTTTTTTACACTTAAAAGAATATTAGTTATTATTTATTATTAGCACCTTCTCTATATTACCAGTGGCTCTAATCACTAACCACCTTTTATCCTAAATTTCAATGTTTAATCTTTAGAAGACATTATTAATATTATTATTATTATTAAGCACCTTTCTCTATATTATTCTTAATTATTATTATTAATCTATTATTATTATTATTATTATTATTATTATATTATTATTTGAAATTTGGTATTAAGTTTTTCAAATTTTTTTATTGCAATTTCAATATTGCCTATCTCCTGTTATTGTCATTTGTTTGTAGACAATGCCTCTTTTTCTCTTCTTCGCCCACATCTTCCCTAAAAGTATTTACTTCTTCTATGTTTGTGAGGTTTAAATAGCCATCTCCCAACAACCTCGTTTAGGTCTTCTGCATGTAGTCTTTGGAGTTCAATGGAGTTATTTCTAAGATCTTCATATTCTGGGGCAGATACAGATGAAGTGTATCAGGTCTTCTTCAACTCCACATATGTCACAGTTAATTTCGCCATTTGAGAACCTGTTTTTCCATTTTAGGTTTCAAAGTATTGGATCTGGCCCTGAAAAGTATCAATGAGTAGAAGGAGTTGTCGTAATCTGAGGCTTTCTTAATTCCTATTTTCCATCTTCCTGTACATTTGTAGACTATCTTTGCTTCCTATCTCTTCTTTTCATTGACGTAGGTCCCACGCTTTTACTTTTTCAGAGATTTCCTTCTTGTCTAGCCTTTCTAGTGCTACTATATGTCCATCATAACTTTGTCCATGAAGCCAAGTGCAGTCTTCCACCATTTTTACCCTTCTGCTTTCATTTTTTCAGAAATTTGATGTTGATTGGCCCCTTTCTTTCTTCTGATATTGATAACTACAATTTTAATTGTTAGTTATTATTCTTCCCTGCAATGATTATGCTCCAATCTCTCCTCTCAGAGTTGCAGTTGGGGTGTACCTTAGTTCCTCTAGTATCTTCCGGTCACTGTGTTTTCAAAATTGTTTGTAACTTGTTTCTATTTCTTGCTTTGTGAAGCACATTACATTGGATCCTATATAAAATTGCTGGGAGTGCCACATTTTTCCAGGTATGTTTTCCCTATAATTAGCTTGTTGCAGCTCTTCTCATGACTGAACCTGTTTGGCTGGCCAAGGTGTGAGCCTTATTTATGAGATGCATCTTCTGAGCCTTAAACATATTTTTTTCATTGTTTATATATATAAGCCTAGGTATTTTATTTTGTCCACCACTTTAATTCCTTCAATTTCTATTGGTGGTTGTTCCATATTAAAAATCAATACATTGCTCTTCTCTTTGTTTATTTCTAGACCACATTCCCCACTTATCTGTAGTAATGTTCTAATGTTTGCAGCTGCGTCTTTTACTGATTCTGCTAAGATCAGGCCATCATCAGGAAGAGACTGTTTATTTTTTATGGAACCATTGTTTTGAATCCCTTTTCTTTCTCCAGTTCCTTAATTATTGTAAATAACAAGTAAAATAATAGCGAGTAAATTTTATAAGAGCGTGTTTTATTCCGCTGTAAACCCTTTATCTCTGACATTTTCTATTTCACTTCCTAACTTAATGTAGGTTTTTGTCATCTGTATATACTTGTGCAATGTCGCTTATTATTTCTGGTGAACCTTGTACTCTTTTAGAACTTTTATCAGTGATTCCCTACTTACTGAGTCCAAGCCTTTTTGAAGGTCAATAGAAACTACAATTAATGGTAGGTGTCTTCTGTATGATTCCCTTCCACGCAGTATTGCAGAAGAAAAAGATTATCCTCAATTCTTCGCACCTTCTGTGAACCCTGATTGATTTTCATTTATTTCATCACATTTTATTTTATATATTGTTTCTTCAAATTTCATTTTTAATTAATGTCATGAATTGTTTGTACGATGTATCAGTTAGTGCAATAGGCCTTAAAATCTTTTACAGTTGGATTTCTCTTTTTTTCTATCATACTTGTTATCAATGTTTTTCCATGATGTTTGGTTATGTCCTTTGTTAGCTCTTTTAATTGAAACAATTTGTGAGAACCTGTATACCTAGTTCACTTCTCAGATTAATACCTTATATAGTTCTGGCTTCAGACCATCTGGACTTGGGTGCGCTTCTTCCCTTTTGAGCTTTTTGTAAAGCACGCTTCTGACTTTATCTGTTGGTTTATTACCTTAGGTTTAATTCATGCGGTGTTACAGGAATTTTTTTTTTACTGTTATTTGCCATGGTCCATATGTTCTCTTTAGTGTCTTTTGGAAATGGATGTTCCCCACTTTGGTATCTTGTTGGTATCTTTGCTCGGTTAAGTCTTTTGATTCTTCTTTTGGTATCGTCCCATTCTTCTGCCATTCGGTTTTCTTGTTTACAGTATATGGTTTTCCAATATCCGGTTAATTCTTTTTCTTTTTTCAATTTCATCCTTTGGTATTAGTTTATATTCCTCATTTTCATATAAATTTTTTTCGTTTAAGCATTGTCGTGCCATCTCTTCTTTTGGGTGTCTTAGCGTCATTTACTCCTCTTAAACCGGCTTCTTCGGGACTGTTCTTCCCATAGAATTGGCTGTGTATTAATTTGATTAGGTTTTATGAGTTTTAGTGTGTCAGCGAGGTGGTCCTTAGGTTGTGTCTATCTCAATATTTTGGGTTATTTCTTTTGTTATATGAGGTTTCTGGCACTTTTGCTTTCTGTGTCTTTATACTGGTCCAAAAAGCAAATTTCCTGGCATGGTCTTGTTTTGTCCTGCCTCATTTGTTGAGTCGTGTCGCTAGTTTTTCAATCATTCATCTTGGCTTTATTTTTTAATTTCCTTTTCGTTATTTCTTGCACTGTCATGCCAGTTGGTCCTTTCTACATCTTGTTTTCCATGTTTTATTCTTTCTTTTTTTCCTGTATGTTTTTAGTAGGTATCAATCTGCTGCCCTGTTTCATGATTCTGTTCCATCTCTCCCAACGTGTCTACTCTTTTGGTTATGCATTTTATTTTTTCCTAGGTTCTGTAGATTATCCTTTGAGTATCAGAACTTTGTTCTGTATCTATAAATATCTAAATATTGCATCCATCTCTCCATTTTTGTAATTAGGCTTTTTCCCTTTACTCTTTAGATATATATATTTGGATTAAATTATGATCTTGAGCTGGTGCTATCTCTTCATCTATTTTCATCAGGTGGATGTGCCTACTCATAGCATTGTTTGTCAGAGCAAAAATCTTATGACACTACTCCATGTCGTTCCTCTGCCTAAAGCGTGTAAGGCCATTCAACATTCTTCAGGAATGTGTTTTAGTTAGTTTCAAGTTCATACCTCATCTATCCACTCCAAAAATCATTTCCTCCCTGTTCTTTTTAAATAAGTGGTTGATTCCCTAGCCCAGGTATATGTCCATTAAAGTCTCCTAAGATAGTAGCTCAATATTTACTTTTCTTTCTGTATTATTATTTTATTTCACATTCTTTTCTTATTTTGGTATTTCTCTTTTTTATATCATTCTGGTCTGTTTCCCTTGTTGCAAAGAAATATAACCTAATACAAATGTTATATTTCTACTGATCCTCTCAATAAAATTTTAACTCTTAAATATAAAAGATCAC
>JABUQX010081632.1:0-47500 GCA_015478945.1 Trachelipus rathkii
ATTATGTAAACTTCAATATATATATATATATATATATATATATATATATATATATATATATATATATATATATATATATATATATATATATATATATATATATATATATATTTATACCGTATATATATATACTATATATACTGTATATATATATATATATATATATATATATATATATATATATATATATATATATATATATATATATATATATATATATATATATAAATACTAACTGCTATATATATATATATATATATATATATATATATATATATATATATATATATATGAGAAACAATGGTAGCCCCACCACTGAACCCTGTGTGACACCTCTCTCTTCACTTTTTTCCATGATAACATTGCCATTTAGTTATATACATAGTATTCTATTCCACAACCATTCTTTAATCCAATTCTGTACCACTCCACCTATACCACATTGCAATAATTTTTTCATCAGCCTTATGTGGGTAGTCTTATCAAAAGCTTTGTGAAAGTCTAAATATGTAATAATAACTGGATATTATATATTTAAATAGGCTATTATATGGATTTAATTTCTTTTACCTCAATTTCAAATTCTGTAAGTATTGTTACATGCACACCTCAACTATTAATGTCTAAACTATTATCCAATCTTTTTTCAGTAAACAGTGATGCAGGATAGGCATTGAGATTATTAACCAATTTCTTATCTGAACTTAGTAAATTTTCATTAATTTTAATTGAACCATTTGTCTTACTCTTACTTTAAATTTACCTAAAAAAAACTTCTTTAGGTCCTTATTACTATTCCTTACTAAATTAATTTCTGCCTCTCTTTGTCTTTCTTAATGACTGGTTTTGGTTCATTTCTAATTTTCTATAGTTTCAAATGTTCATCCTACTACTACCCTTCCAACATTTAAAACATCTATGCTTTTTATTGATTTTCCCCCTGATCTCTCTATTCCACCAACTAGGTTTTCTCTTCACCACCCAAAAAACATACTAAATATTTATTCATCAAAATTTGCTTGAATCATTCTCACATGACAAAATAATTTTGGTCTTTAATCACAGATCCCCGCAGCACTTTTGTGTTTCTGATAGAGTTTATCCTTACAAATAGTTCCTTCTCAAAAACTTGTTTCAAAATCTGGTACAATAATTAACTAAAGACAAAGATTCTCATTTTTTTAGCACCTACAGCTCTATTATCCATTCCTGCCCAACACACTCCCAAAGTAAGATCCTGAAATCATAAATCTTCCTTTCTCACAATCTCAGAATTAGTCTTAATCTGCTAATAATTTTTCCAACCACATTATGACCTACAGTTTATTATTTTTACCAACATTCCACAGTTACAATCCATATATTGAGAAATCACAATGACATAGAGATGAAGTTTGCAAAGAAATTGTTTGAATCCAGAGGCAAAACCAGTAATTATGTGAATAATGGAATTAAGAGTAAGACATTTTAGATAATCTGGAACTTGTGCAAAAAGCTAGGTTTAAAAAAAAAAATAAATGGGAGCTATAAAAATTTTTCTTGTTCTGAAATCCTTGTTAACTATTAGATTTATAAATCAAATTATATAGTCAATTAAGTAATAACTAATCTACTCATTTATTTATTTTGTACAGTATACTCTTCTAATTAAATTACTTTTTTAATTTCAGTGAAACGCTTTCCCTCTTCACCCAAAATGAAAGAAGAAAAAATTAATTTCATTGATACTTTCTTTATAGGCAGATAACTTTTTCAGAATAAACTTTTATAAAAATGCCAAGTCCATATTAAACAATTAAAAATACCTTTTGAAGAAATTTTAAAAATCAGATGCAGATGTCGGCCAAATAAAAGAGAAAACGGGGAAAAAAAGATACCTATTATAAAAACTCCACCAATAAGAGAGAAATGAGAAACTCAATATTTCTCTGGAGATCATGCAAAAACAAATTAATCTTTCTTCTAAAAGATCATGAGGAAAAATAAGAAAGAAAACTTCCACAGGAAAATTAAACAACGCCAATAATGATGAAATAAAACAGAAAAAAACAGAACACAAGAAAAGTTTTAGGAAATAAAATATATAGAAAAAAAGAAGTTAGTTTTTTCTTTCTGATAATCATAAATACAGACCAGTGAACCATCACAGACAACATTTAATGCAACTTAAGCGACATAACAACTGTGCGAAGAAACGGCCAGATACAACAAAAAAACACAATGCATCATATACATGTGATTGTGAAATGGAAAACACTAATAATAAATGGTAGGTAATACTATAGTGGAAACAGAAAGGAAAAACTTTTGTCACAAAAACAGTCATTAAACAGAAGGCAAGTAAATAAAAATACAATCTCAGAGAATACAGATTATAATGATGTAAATTTCAAAACATTAACTGTAGTGTGTGAACGAATTGGCAAAATTGATGGAACTGTAAATTCATTACCCAAGAAAGTATACAAGGAAAAAAAATTAACCAAGTCTCATAAAATAAACATTAGTAATACTCCAGAAGTAAAGCAGACCACAAGGAGAACCCAAAAGAAAAACACAACTAAGGCAAGCAATACTATAGCATTTGTACAGAATGATAATAAATGGAAAAAATGAGCAAAACCAAACCTGCCTTAACAAATCCTTTGGTATTATTTCTTTACAGGGAAAATGAGCGTAATAATGAACAAGAAGTAATTAAAAAATTAAGCAGAACAAATGCCAAGAAAAGTAAAAATTTACCAAATGAGAAAAGAAGCTATGAAAAAGGTAAATATAATTTAGTAATTATTTAATAGTTGATCAAAGAACAGTAAAAAAAAGCTGGCATGTAGAACAAGAATATTAATATGATTGCTATTGATTATCATATTCAAATATTTAATTTTGAATACCGTATATATAGGTATATATATATATATATATATATATATATATATATATATATATATATATATATATATATATATATTTTTATATATATATATATATATATATATATATATATATATATATATAATACTATATATATATATATATATATATATATATATATATATATATATATAATAATATATATATATATATATATATATATATACTAACTAACTACTTATATATATATAATATATATATATATATATATATATATATATATATAATAACATATATATATATATATACCGTATAATAACAATAATAACCAATATATATATATATTATATATATATATATATATATATATATATATATATATATATATATATATATATATATATATATATATATATATATAGATAATAATTATATACATTATATAATCCACGCATATAGTTAAAGAGAAAAAACAATATATTAGAATTCTATTTTAAAGTTTGTATAATAAAAGTAGGTTGAAGGGCAACTGCGCCACCTGTTGTTAAGCCCTGAATATTATTATAGTATATAGTATAGTGTACAGTATTAGTAGAGAGAGTCTGACGTTGGTTTTCGTGCGAGAGAGACGTGTACAGAAACTGCTGCTACGCAGAAAGTGCTATTCGTGTTTTTAGCTTTCTAAGAGTTGATCCAATGTTTTAAGACAACTCACATGATATTATATTTTCAAGTGAAATAATTTATTATAAAAGTGAAGCCATTCCTATTTATAATTCGTATTGAATCTATGCTTAAGATAAGCTACTATTCTCCTTTGGTCGTTGAAGAGACCGCATCATTGTTTTACTCATTCTACTGTCGCAGAATACAGTAAGTTTATTTATTCCATATCACATTGTATGATATATATTCTACAAGAAGATATTTCACTGTTATACTCTACAAGATTTAAATGTTTATGCAAAGACTATTGTGCAGAATCGCATATTTACGTTTTCAAGAATATTTTAATATATCAAGTTGTTTATCTCTCTCTCTCTCCCAAGTGTATTTAAAGTTCCACGAAACCACGCTCTCTCAAAGATTTATTACAGACTCGATTTTTATTTAATGCTCAAATATACTTGTATTATATTTAAGAAGATTTATCATTTGTTGTAAATAAAGTTGACAATCTCTGCTACGCATTTCTGTTGATAAGGATAAAGATATTATTTACTGATACTATTTTATTAAGGAATGTGACTTCTATATTCTACATTATTATTTTACAAGGATATATATATATATATATATAAATATATAATTATATAAGATATAATATTAAAATTTATTCTTATATGTGCATCGTCTCATTCAAGCCTCTTCTTCATTTCCAAGTGACCAATAGTAGATGGAGTTTGTAACCACTGATGAGTCCATCATCCTGTCTAGTAAAGCAATCTTCGGGAAGTTTTGATTTGTCTATTTCTTAGTGCACACGGGGTATAAACCCAATCAACGCAAGTACCTGTATGAAAGGAAAGTTGATTACAAAACACTTGCGGAAAAGAATGGCGACCGTCTAAACAGAACCTTCTAGCATCGTTTACATTGAAAATCTTTTATATTATCTACAATATACTTCAAGATTATAGAGGCGACTTTACTCTACATTGGTCTGAAGATATTCTTTTATGCTACAAAGAGCATTGGAGAAGCATTTCAATTTTTCAAAAGGATCATTTTCGGGGAGCAGAAGTATACAAGTTGCGAATCATATTTTCCATTCCTCAACGGATCCATCATTCTCGGAGCAGATTTAGATGTCTTTGAGAAGAAAATTATTCTGGTATTATATTATTATGGACTAAAGAAATGTCTTCAGGTACTGTTCGTATGTATATAAAATACGAATACTGTAAGTAAAATAATTTCTTTTCATATTTCTTAAAATATATTTTTTAATATTTTTCATAAAAATAGCCATTTGTCATTTGGGTTCAATCCTCGCCTGTTATAAGTAATATATATACGATATTTGCTTAATTCTGATTGGAAGCGGCACCTGTGGACGTAGTGACGTAATCAAGTTGTGTAGCCTCGCGTTGCTGAAACATAGATTCCTTGTTTCAATATTTCACTCACATTGTTAAAAATATATTTTAACATATTTTTTTTTATATAACTTTTTATTACTTGAACAATAAATATATTATTATATATAGATGGTATATATATAATTATATAGTATAAAATACTTTAATATTTATTTTTGTATATTCATAGAATATAGAATATTCTAGATTCTTAATCGTTCAAAATAGGCTGTTGGAGGCTAGTTTTTGTATGTAATAACGGGGTTCATTTTATAATAGTAAAGATACTATAGACGGGTTCATTGGGCTGCATACCAGATATTTCCAGTTTATACGCAGTTATACGAGACTTGTATTATAACTGTAAAATTTTGTCGTCTGCTTATTTACTTATTAACAGATGTTTTTAAAATGTTCTGAAATGCAACTAGAATAAATATTGATATAAATATTTATTGAAATTTATATATTTTACATATATGTCATATATTTTATGAACATATATCATACTGTATAGTTTGTGTATCACCTGTACGAATGTGAGAGGCTTATGCGTAATAGTTTCTTTCTAAACTAAAAATCCTTACATTGACGTGTTATCAACTGCAAATAAAATTTTGCAGGAAAAACTAAAAATATTTCTTCTTCCTCATTTCCTCTCCTACTGTTTGCGAGAGAAATTCCAGTTTGCAGCGAAAAAGTATTTTTTGTATGAAAATTTTTCCACTCAAAATAAAAATTTTATTTATCCATTTGTTTTCACAAATTTATTGTAGCCATAAAGGTGACTTGTATGAAGTGTGCTATCTGAATGAAATCTGGGATATTTAAAATAAACGTGGAGATCAAGTACAAGTACAAGCTCAAGTACAAGTACTAAATAATTTTATATATATATATATATATATATATATATATATATATATATATATATATATATATATATATATTGGTTCTCAGTATAAACATATTGTTTTGTTTATACATATTTATTTACATGTATATTAATGTTCTTTATTGTTTTTGAGGTACCTGTCAAAAGAAGAGATTGCATCCTTCCAGCAAATCGACAATTTCAGATTTCAAAATTGATCAGAGGCTGTATTTAAAATTCGGAAAGAAAGTTTCCCATGCTGCATCGGAACGAGGATATAAGGCACTGTTTTTAGGGAGTTTTTCCTAAATATAAAGAGTGAATTTAATATATTTTTTTTTATTACAAATAAAAAGATTATTTTTTTTTACTATATATTTTAATATTTATTATTATTGAAGGCAAACGTCCTTTTCATTTATTTACTAATTTATGTCCAGAAGTATCATTGAAGCAACTGCCAGAAAGTGTACGCCAGAGTAAGTTTTTACATTCCATTCTTACGTGGTTTTCTTATTGTATTATTTTCCTTCTATTTTCTGCTGTTGTGGGTATTTTTCGTGTTTTTGAATATAGGGTTTAATATTTTCTGGGCGTAATTTATTCATCATTTTTAATGCCTTCTGATACAGAGGACAACATTGAAGTTTCCTCACACGATACAACGGAGCAAATTCCTCCTGCAGAGATAGCTCACGGGGCTGAATCCGTCAATTTAAATAATCATTCTTTCTCTCAGTTAAATAATTCTTCAAACATGGAGCGTCAAACGTTGAACATTGACCGTTTGAGACATTCTAAGCCAAACATACCTCTGTTAGTAGGGTTTATAAACAACTCCTGGGTTGGACCGGAGCTTGGATCATGGTTCACTGCTATAGATTTATACTTCCAGGATGAACAGATAACCTCTGATGTCGAGAAATTACGGAGCTATGTACGTTTTGTGAATATGAAGGAAGGTAATGCTTCATATCTTATCAGAAATACACCGGAACTCTGCCGGGCTGATAATTGGGAAGATTTTAAGAAGAATCTGTCGTATTGCTTAAATCCTTTGGTTTCTATTAGTTCTTTCGAAGCTTTCAGTGAGTTCATAAATGTAAAATGGTCTCATAATCATTCACTCCCAGAGTTCATAACGGAAGCTCAAAAAGTTTTACAAACTTTCCTTGATTCAGCGGAGTTAATGCATGAAGTAAAGTTTAGTGACGAGCAGCGTCGTTTACTCTTGTTTTCTATGTTATATTCAAATTCCAAACCTCAATTTCAACGAATCATACACGAAGATTTTGATGTTAATAATTCAATTCCGAAGCAGATTCAAACTTATTTGAAGAAAACTCACTCTTTAAATAATGGTAAGATGGCGTCAGCGTCAAATAAAGCTCCAAATCCAAATTTTTCTACCACAGTGTATCACACACAAACTGAGAAAAATGTGGCTCCACAATCTTTTCACCAGGCTCATACAGTAAAAAGTAAGCCTCGGAATCCTCAAAAGTCATTTTCAAATGCAAATTCCTTATCTCCAAAGCATCAGAATACGCAAAAAGGTGTGTTTTGCCGTAACTGTGAGAGACATGCCCACCATACTTCTGAATGCGTGTTCAATTCTTTTTGTTCAATGTGTTACAAGCCACATATGCGGGGGTCTCAAAGAAATTGCCAAGGCACATTCTGGGAACCTTATTCACCTCAGGGTATTAAGAGGGTGAAAGTTATAACGCCAGTCGAGCGTGAAAATTACGAAAGAAATCAGACGAATGTCTATAGGGGTTCAAATTCTAATGTTCATAGGGGTACAAATTCTAATTTTCATAAGGGTCAAAGTAACTCAAGGGGAAGTTACCAGGTAAATCATTGCTACAATATGCCAAATACATATCATAAGAGTGTAAATTATGATAGACGCATGACAGGTAGGTCAAATAATTATTCAAAAACCGAGCTGCGAAACGCCGGAAACAATAGTTGTAGAGCAAATTCTCCGCACACGTACCAATTTGCAGAGAACGATTTAGAGTCTCAAGTGCACTTATTGGATCCAAATTATAATCCAAATAAGCAATTTCATTATAAATCTGAGAAATATAACTCACAAAGGCATGCAATGTATTCTAATAATTCCTACTTTCCGCATCAATCAGTACGAAATCGATGTTCAAATTTCCGTAATCCGCCGAGTTTTGATCGAAATCAGGATCAATTTTCTTATTTTCCTAAGTCGAATTTTTGAGGAAGGCTACGAGTTTTCTGCCTCAGAACGTCGTAGTTGCGCCATTAGAGGCTAATATTACAAATATTTTCAATAAATCGTCTGTTTCAAATGTGTATAAAATAGATGATATTCCTGCAATAGGTAAGAGCTATTTTCTAAAAGTAAAACTCACAGTCGAATATGAGTTTATCTACGAGATGTCAAGCTACCTTGACATAGGTTCAGGTGTTTCTTTATTACGCCAGGGGACGTTCGAAAGGTTAAGAAAATACTATCCTTTAGAATTGAAAGAGGATAACATAGTGCTAAAATCCATATCTGGAAACGTGATCCCAAATCTGGGTCGTGTAAAACTCCAGCTTCTGTTGAACGATAGACTGTTCAATATTCATGTAATTATAGTCAACAACCAGTGTACTTTCAGTGGGGATATGTTGTTAGGCACTGATGTACTCGCTTCGTTGCCCATTTCTTTTGATTTAAAGAATGAAATGTTAATTATGAATGACGAAAGGGGCACAAGTAGTATTCCTTTAACTGCGTGGAGTCCGCTCCTTGATGATAAAAATTCTGTTTTTAACCCTTTATCGCATGATAAAAATGTTCTTAACGACGATTTTAAAGTCGATAATACTGTTTCTTTTTGCAAAACGCAATCTATTAATTTCGAGCACGAGTCTTATATTCATGAACTTTCAATTTTCGATGATGAAAGTTACGATTTGTTTTTGCCGAGTACTGTTCAATTTAATGCTTATTCAACGACGATATTGTCCGTTGATGTTCGTTCAAAGGCGGGAACCTTACCCCCTGAAGAAGTTTACCTCGTTTCTGAGAAAAATATTGTTTCAAATGTCATTTTTGCCAATGTGTTAAGTGGTGTAAAAGATGGCACAATTTTAGTCAAATGTGTTAATTTAAGTTCAGCTCCAGTCACTATGGATAAAAATACAAGGGTTTCTAAAGCAAATTCTTTGGGTTTTCGTAGTTCTTGTTCAAACATAAACCGGATAGATACATCCGAGGGTCTTTCTAATTCTGAATTACGCGATGTATATAGGGAAATTCTGCTTTCAAAGTCGAAGAAAGAAGCGGATTTAGTGGTGTTACAGGATGCGTCACAGTTAGAAACCATCCTTGATTTCTTAATAGAAAACAGAGAAGTAGTTGCTCTTAGTAACGATCGTGTCGACGTATGTCCTTTGGGTAAGTTTAAATTAGAATTAACGTCCGATCGTCCGAATTATATATTTACTCCAAACTACCTTCTTCCGCACAAATTTCAGTCAGATATTGACAGCTGGGTGAATAAATGCATGTTGGATGGATATATAGAATCCTCTGATTCACCGCACTCGCATCCACTCTTAGTTCTTCCAGTCAAAGGGAGTCTAAAACCGGAAGTTATTTTAGATTTTAGAAGATTGAATAAATATGTTGTTCCTGTACAAACTGCATTGCCGGATGTGCAAAATACGATTTCTAAGTTAAGTGATTCCAAAGTTTATTCAAGTCTGAATCTTAATTCAAATCCGTATGGCGTTGAAGTCGACAAAGATAGTCGCCCATACCTTGCATTCTCTACACATAGAGGACATTATCATTATAAATTACTTCCAAATGGAGTTAGAAATTCTTCACAGGTCTTTTGCAAATTAATGGAAGCAGCTCTTTCTCACCTGTTAGGTATTCACGCGCTCATCTATCTTGATGACATCATTGTTTATTCTAAAGACATAGATTCACACTATCGTAGTTTAAGGTTAGTGTTTGATGCTTTAAAGCAAGCGAAGCTTAAAATCAAGTTAGAAAAAGCGAACTTTTTCAAAAGGTCATTAGTCTATTTAGGGTTTCTTATTTGTAGTGAAGGTCTGTCCGCAGATCCTAGTAAGTTAGAAGTACTCAAATCATTTCCAGTACCTACTGATATTAGCTCAGCACGTTCTTTCATTGGTTTCACATCTTTCTATCGCAATTTTATTCCTCATTTTTCTGTTGTTGCACAGCCGATCACAGCTCTTTTCAAAAAGGGTGTAACATTCGTCTGGCAAGAAGAGCAACAAAAAGCTTTTGATATTCTCAAGCAAAGGTTAATCGTAGAACCTTTATTGCAATTTCCGGACTTCAATAAAGAATTCATTTTATGCACAGACGCCAGTGGGATAGGTCTCGGGGCAGTTCTCGCACAGAGAGATTCAAATGGTAACGACAGACCAATATCATTCGCTTCAAGAATGTTGAGCAAGGCCGAGAGAAACTATAGCTCGATTGACAGAGAAGCCTTGGCGATAACTTGGTCATTGTCTAAATATAGGAATATAGTTTATGGTTATCCAATTAAGATCTATACAGATCACAAACCTCTTGTGCAAATTTTCAAAAGTAAAGATCTGACACATAAATTGGCCAGATGGGCTGTAAAGGTTAACGCATTTAACCCTGAAATATTGTTCATTGAAGGTAAAAAGAATATTGTTCCAGACATTCTTTCAAGATGTCCACCACCTTCTATTTCTCCTATATCTTTGGTGTCAAATATTGATTCTTCATTCGCAGATAAAAAGCTTTATAATCTTACGTTCGAGGTGATTAAAACCGAACAAGAAAAATGTGAAAGATTAGCTCCTATTATAAAGTTTATTAAAGAAAAAGGTAACACGTTCTGTTATCCACATGCATATATTAAAAATATATTATATTATGTTACGAAGGAGATGCAATATCTCATTGAAGTTCCAAATTCTTTGGTTTATACTGTTTTAAATCTCAATCATTGTACGCTTGGCTCTGGCCACATGGGTGCTCTACGCACAGAGAAAAGAATCAGAGAACGTTACACGTTTCCGAAGTTATCAAAGCTTGTTCAGCAATTTTGTAAAGAATGTCCTTCTTGTTTACGCGTTAAGGGGAACATTCCTAAGCGTGCATCTATTTACAAGTACCCAATCGCATATCAGCCGTTTAGCAGAATACACACTGATATCATTGGACCACTTCCTCCTTGTTCCAAAACGGGTTCTAAATATATTCTGGTTTTCAAGGATTCACTTACGAGGTATGTTGAATTGTGTCCCATACCTTCGGTAAATGGTGTTCATATAGCAAACGCTCTGCTTCATAGAGTTATCGTTCGACATAACACTCCTTCAGTTCTTTTTGCGAAAGATGTAGTTGATTTCGTTCCTTCATTTTTCAAACAGCTATGTAAGCTTTGGAAAATTCCAAAAGTTGAAATTTCTATCCTTCCTCCTGTTCAAGAAAACAACGTGGAACGTTGTGATTTACAAGTAAAAGAGTACTTGCGTCGTTATGTCAGGGATCATGGTAACGATTGGGCATCCTACCTTCCATTCGTTCAATTGTGTTTGAACAGCACCTACAATGAAACGTTAGGGGAAAGTCCACATTTTGTTCTATATTCGTACAATAAACGCTTACCTTACGATGTAGATAACTACATCACACCTTTCTCTAGTATAAATAAAGATTTCCAACCAAGTCATGAAGAGTTAAAAGACTTAGCAATACGCACAAATTTGATTCGCGAGATAGCGAAGGAAAATTTAGAGAATGAAACGAACAAATTCATAACCAGACAACGTAGTAAAGCTCTGGATAGGGATATTCGCGTGGGTAGTCGTGTGTACATATTAGATATAAAACCTTCTGGACTACCTAAGAAATTACACAAGAGATGGGTCGGACCTTACAGGGTTGTCGGAATTCTGGGAAGAAACAGATTTATATTACAATGCTTGCAAAGTGGACGAGAGATCGCTGTTCATAGCGATAATTTCAAAATTGTTGCTGAACCTATTCTTGATCCAAAATTTCCTCAAAACAAGGAAAATTCTGCTTCTAAATCTGATCAAAGCAAGAAAGTTCATTTCAATAATGAGGTAGATGATGAAACGGAAAGTTTATCTCAAGATGACGAAGATGAAAATGTCATGTTTCCTCATCAATATGCAAGAAGTGCAAGTAAGATTCCTAGTCCAATTCATGAAAGAAACAATCTTCAATATTCGAATTCTTCTTTTCAGGATCCTATTCGTATTCCAAGTAATGTAAATAGTCCGAATCAGGTTAGTCATAATCGCTCTGAAGGAAATACTTCTCGTTCTGATAGTACTTTCCAATCTTCATTTTCGGGTTTTAATAATAATAAGTGGAAGTTCATCTTTTCGTAGTTCAGATATATCGAAGTCAGAAACTGATACTTCTGATAGTAGTTACAAACCATATCCGTTATTTAAGGGAATTCGGGACCAGAGTCCTCGGGTTCTTCGTTCTTCTAATAGGGCACCTCCTATTCATAGTACTCCGGTATCTGATGAATTTCGTAATCTTCCTTCCTGTTCTTCCAAACGTAATGATTTGTCATTCTCTGATTAGTGTTTTCAGGTTTCCTTTCGTGTCCATTCTTTCATTGAAATGGTTGGCAATTTATGGTAGATGTTTCAATGAGTTGCAGATGGATATATTTTAGGTTAGATTTTATTTATTTATTTTTTTTTTATTAATGTTTTATAACTCCCTGAAACGCTTACCTGATCATGAGAAAATGAAATTGGAGATTTTGGAAGAATGGTAATCTGTTCTATGACATCATATATCATATGTTGTAGGAAAGTTAGTTAAAATCGAATTCAAACGCTTTGTTTTTATTTAAAATCATTTGTACAGTACATCCTAGAAATTTTATATTATAAAATTCCTTCCTCGGAGGGGAGGGTATTCTATACAGCTAGAATTATATACATTATATAATCCACGCATATAGATAAAGAGAAAAAACAATATATTAGAATTCTATTTTAAAGTTTGTATAATAAAAGTAGGTTGAAGGGCAACTGCGCCACCTGTTGTTAAGCCCTGAATATTATTATAGTATATAGTATAGTGTACAGTATTAGTAGAGAGAGTCTGACGTTGGTTTTCGTGTGAGAGAGTCGTGTACAGAGACTGCTGCTACGCAGAAAGTGCTATTTGTGTTTTTAGCATTCTAAGAGTTAATCTAATGTTTTTAAGATAACTCACGTGATATTATTTACAAGTGAAATAATTTATTATAAAAGTGAAGCCATTCCTAATATTTATTCGTATTGAATCTATGCTTAAGACAAGCTACTATTCTCCTCTGGTCGTTGAAGAGACCGCCTCATTATTTACTCATTCTACTGTCGCAGAATACAGTAAGTTTAATTATTCCATATCACATTGTATGATAAATTCTACAAGAAGATATTTCACTGTTATACTCTACAAGATATAAATGTTTATGCAAAGACTATTTGTGCAGCATCGCATATCTATGTTCCAAGAATATTTTAATATATCAAGTTGTTTATCTCTCTCTCTCTCACAAGTGTAATTAATGTTCCACGAAACCACGCTCTCTCAAATATTTATTACAGACTCGATTCCTATTTAAATGCTAAAATATATTTGTATTATATTTAAGAAGATTTATTCTTGTAAATAAAGTTGACAATCTCTGCTACGCATTTCTGTTGATAAGGATAAAGATATTATTTACTGAACTATTTTATTAAAGGAATGTGACTTCTATATTCTACATTATTATTTCACAAGGATATATATATATATATAAATATATAAATATATAAGATATACTATTAAAGATTATTCTTATATGTGCATCGTCTCATTCAAGCCTCTTCTTCATTTCCAAGTGACCAATAGTAGATAGAGTTTGTAGCCACTGATGAGTCCATCATCCTGTCTAGTAAAGCAATCTTCGGGAAGTTTTGATTTGTCTATTTCTTTAGTGCACACGGGGTATAAACCCAATCAACGCAAGTACCTGTATGAAAGGAAAGTTGATTACAAAACACTTGCTAAGAAATAGAATGGCGACCGTTTAAACAGAACCTTCTAGCATCGTTTACACTGAAAATCTTTTATATTATCTACAATATACTTCAAGATTATAGAGGCGACTTTACTCTACATTGGTCTGAAGATATTCTTTTATGCTACAAAGATAGATATATATATATATTATATATATATTATAAATATATATAGTTATATATATATATATATAATATTATATAATATATATATATATATATATAATATATATATATATAGGGATGTACCGATACCATTTTAGGGGCCGATACCGATACCGATACTCTATTTTTTTAGGTGCCGATACCGATACCGATACCGATACTTTAATCAATATAATAAATACACAGTAATAAGATAGAACATTTGTGGCACTGTTAGGCAACTCAAGATTGCATTCCCTGTACAAAAAATACTTAGTCATTTGTTTCATATTTGGTTGTGCCCAAGTTATTTATATATATTTACTTTATAAATTAAAATAGTACTTTTAAGGAATAATAATTGCAAATATTAAAGGAATAACTTCTTTATGTTTTTTGTTTATTTAAAAATATTCCATTTCCATTCCAGTAAGTATTAACAAGTTTAGCTACTAGCTTTATGTTTTACATGATTACAATTTACAAGAAGATCTTTAACTAGCTACAATATAAGAATAAAAATAATGAAAGAAGAGACCTCAATTAATCAGCCGAAAAGTTAAAATAAAAAAACGCTATTACTCAAAAATGACATAATAAAATACTCCTTTAAGATAGATATCATTCAATACTCAAATTTAAAAATTCACCAAATTGTGTTGCAAAAACATTAAGCTTTCACTGTATCTGGCGAGCGAGAGCCTGTCCCTTTTTGGGGTGTTTACATTCTACCTAACCTACACTATAAATACGCTCTCTCGCGACTGGATGAGCGAGCGTGCTAATAATTATTTGCCTGCAAGCACTGATAATAAGGAAAACCTTGGGCCATTTTCATGCCACCACATGAAAGGATTCTCTTCTGTTGGCAGGCATCTCATGTTTTCGTAGATCCTCATCTCCTCTTTCACAGACTGCAAATTTAATTATCTTTGCTGCTTGATGACTGTCTCTTCAGTTTTACGATGAGGGTTCCTGGTGTGATTCCTTTGGAAGGTGAATGCAATTTCGGCCATGAGAACTTATCAAAGTCTAACATATCCAATTCCTCAATCTTCAGTAGGTTTATTTGTTGAAAAGCCACCATCCTCACTATCAGTGCTGTTGCCAGGGGGTTGCAGATAAGCCGGCTTCCACTTCTCTGTCTCTTTTTTTTTTTTTTTGGTCAAGCGAGCAAGCTCCTCGGTTAGGCTATTTAATCCATTCTAGAAGTGGTTCACCGTCGAAGATGCCATTCTTGTGGGTTTCAGCTAGCTTAAGGAATCCTTATTAGAACCTTTTATTTATTTATTTTTTTTACAGTTGTCACCGGCCGCTCACAGGCAGAACCCTATTCAAGGAGTGGGGTGTTGAACGCCTCAAAAATCTATCTAACGCAAATTAACGCAGATGGAGCACGACGCAGCTTTAAAGTGAGGGAAATAAAATTGAGTAGGAAACACAGATGATGAAAAGAATTCCTTTTTTTTTTTATTTTTATATTTTCTTATTTTATTCTTAAAAATAAATTTTTGGTTTTGAATTTCTTTTTTTTTTAGTTTTTTTTTATTTCTTTGGCCAACACAGACACGAGTGGCCAGGGAAAGACAGAAGCCACCACCGCAGGGAACCAGTCTAGAGATACTAACAATAACACAAAACTCTGTCCGACACAGCACCTTTGCTACTAGAAGAGACGTTCGTAAAAGGGGATAGGTACGCGAGTGGATAGTTCCCTCCAGAAGACTTGCCATCTTACAGTACTAATAGAAAAGGGAGAAAGCGACTAAACATCGCGCCACAAATATAAAGGGTCAAGTGAACTAGAAAGTACAGGACAATTTATAAGTCTTTTGGCCTTTGACTCGAACCCTATCCAAAAGCGCCCCCCCCCCCCCCCCCCCCCCCCCCCCCCCCCCCCCCCCCCCCATGATGAAAACCACAGCCCCTGCTCCCCACAGATCATGAGAGCTAAGTACTCAATGACAAGGCGTGATGAGAACTTTGAATGAGGTCGAAGCTAAACGTAAATAGAAGAAGGAACAAAAAAGTCGTAGGCACTCTACCAGAACTACGCACAGTTTCTTGAGCGCCGTCCTTGGCAAATCACTGATGATGTTGGGACAGATTTTCAAAAGAAACATTTATTGTTTATGTTGGAAGATCGCCAAGGATTAATGATTCGAACAGACCAGGGAAACGACGAGCGAAACCAACGCTAACGAAGAGAATAGAACAGATATAAAGATAGAATCTTTAAAGCGAGTGAGCAAGACTTGCTAAAGAAGTTGAGTTTGTTACAAGATTTACCAGATGGTGTGCACCAGCATTAGAGAACGAAGCCCAACCCTGAACAAATGTCCTATCCCACGACAATCAAGCCCAGAGTAATAGATCCAGAGTAAGATTAAGACGAAGAAGGCCAATCTAGAAAGTAAAAGAGGGAAGCAAAGGAATGTTAGAATATTGAGTAATGAAGAATTGAAGGAGTCAACAAGTCATGAGCAGTAAATCGAATGGAAATAAAGAGTGAAGATGTTAGCAGAGTGAAAGAACACAATCGAATGATAAAAGCAGGCAAACTAGTTAGAAGAGTAAAAGGCAAGAAACACCCCTCAAGAGAAGAACACCAACTATTGAACCAGAGAAAAAAAGACAAGAGTCGCACCAAGAGTCAAACAAACAAGCCCGAGCATTGAGCGATGAATGAAGCTAGACAATAATAAGCAAAGAGAAGAAGAGGAGGAAGCCCAGAAGATGGGAGCTAATAGGAGAGCAAGTGAGACGCGTGCCAATAAGATCAAATGATACTTAGAAGATATGTCATGCGCCACCACAGGGCAGAAGTCGTACCCGTATTCCTAAAAACGGCGGAAAACCATAAAAAGGACATGTAGTAATAAGAGAAGTATATTCGCCAAGCTAGATCATCGAGCAGAAAGAAACGAAAACCGCCAAGTAACTGGTAATCAGACGAAGGATAGGGAAGAGATATCAACAAAAGCAGTCTAAGAAGTGAGATTGAGGAAAGGTTCAAAGACTTAGAAAAATAACAAGTAAGAGCAGCTAATTAGGCGAATAGTTAGAAGGAATCAGAAGCAGCATCAATTATTTTCGGAATATTTAATGAGACATATGCCGCTTCCAAACGCTGAGAAGAAGTGCTAAAGTATTGAGGCAATAAGAGAATATAGTGACGAGGATGGGGGAATCGGAAGCACGAGAAGCACACTATCCTCCAAAAACGCGGAGAGGAATGCACATCCGGGCACCCGCCTTTCCTAAACGTCAAAGGATTTCAGGAGCACAATGCACACGATCGAAATGATGACAGGTAAAGCATAGGAGACCTGAGGGAGAAGGAGGAGAAGAGGAATGCCAGAATCATCCAGGGTTGAATTAAAGGAAAATAGGAGGCTAGGGAATATTGGCCCTTTTCAGTTGGGAGATATCTAAAAACAGAATCATCAGAGGAATAAAGAGCGAAAGGATGATTTACAGAAGATGTTAGAGATGTTTTTTTGGCAAGAGGCCAGAAAGATTGTCAGTAGGAGAACCAGGAGGTCAGTGCATTTTCGTTTAATGAACGGTCCGCTTATTGGCTCGTCGAAGAGATATCCCTGCAACGATTCTAGCTGAATGCCATATGGAACTGGTAGATAGGAAGAACTGAGAATTTTCTCCACACCCGATAAGCATTGTCTCTAGCATGAATGGCCAGGAAACAAGCACGATCGAACCCATGGATTTTGAGCGAGAAAAAAGATTTAGTCCAAGAAGGAATGAACCTGTCTTCAATCCCATGAGACGAAGTTACATTGCTCCCACTTTATCGGCAGAATCTGAGGCGTCTTAAGAGTCAAAGCAGTCACTTAAATTATAGTTAAGCGTAGAAGGCAACGCAATGCCCCAATCGGCTGATCAAAGCTGCAGGAAAACCGCAACTCAGTGGCAGGCGATGGAGATGATTGGAGGAGAAAGTACTAAAATTAGGAATAATAAAGGTTGTTGTCAGATTTACCGTTAGGAGCGAAGTGGGTGATATTTGATAGAGAGGAGGGATATGGTAACATATGTCAAGTGTATCAGAAGAACGGTTGGGACAGCATCCGGAATTTTGTGTCAGGTTATTTGATCAGTTGCTTACCAACGTTAGAGAATACTGAATGCATGCGCGCTTTCTCCGCCACCTTAAAAATCAAGATACCGAGAGGGAAACCCAACAATTCAGTTTGTGTACCATTGAACATCCCCCTAAATAGAGAGACCTCAGATCATTGATGGATTAGAAGATATAACAGCTCTGAGAAGTGTAAGGTAATCAAAAAAAGTCATGAAATCTGTTTCTGTTAGAGAGAACAAGTAGCGAACGCATAAGAATACTTGTAGCTAGAAAGGAAAGAAAGATTTTAAAGCCACAAACATCGAGTTCAGGAGATTCGAGGATTCTACCGAAGCCGTGATAATATAGGAATGTTATACTATTACATAGCACATACTCCACCCTTCAAAACGGAAAATTAGAAAATAAGTTAATAGATTGGATATCAATTAAACAGAGGAAGGATGACATTCTTAGCCTATCTGGTCTCAGACAAAAGCAATAAAAATTAGTTATAGTTAAGAGAAAACATTATTAGGCTAAGAAAATATTCTGCAAATATATCAGAGCTGCTTACCGAGATGGCTAAGCCATATTATAATAGTTCGTAAAGTCAAAAAGAAAGCTCACGCCTGTGTGTCAATAAAACTTGCTATCTATACACGCACACGCAATCAAAAAAAATGAAAAAACTAAGACAGAGAATACAATAATAGTGACAAAAAATAACAATATAAGGATAGAAATGTGAGAGGAATATAATAATTTTAATTACGTACGCTAAAAACCTAAATTTTAAATACTATTATAATAACCCTATATTACGAGTCAATTATCTAAATAAGGAATATAATTCCAGAAAGTTAAAACTAACTACCACTCACACGCCTCTCAACGATTAATTTGCGTACATGAAATAATATAAAATACGAATGCATAACTACAATAAAGTATAATAAATTACTATGTTATCAATTTCATACATTCAAATAAACATCTATAAATTAACGGCTTGTGCACTATTAGTGAGTCACACATTACGCCTAACAGACAAGTTGCTGACTGCTATACTTAGTCTGTACACAGAAAATCTTAGTATCAAAAAGCCGTCAAAATCGCAGCAGAAAGCCGCATAAATCGATAGACCCACATTGCACTAAGCTATACGTATTATCGCGCAACTAACCGATTATATTATTAGTGATATCTAAAGAGAGTTTCCTGTTCACTCAGGTTTATAAATGCACCAAAAGAGTAAAGACCTACTACGTATTACAGCATCAGATTTAACGAGTATCTGCAAAATTTATTGAGAAACTTTTGATTTAGCTTTACATGCTTATAAAATATATAATACGTCAAAATAGATGCGTCATGGGCCCAATTATGGCCATGGCCCGATAAACAAAAATGAGGCAAAGCCTCAGATACCGCCGGAAGATACCGATACTATCGGTTTTACATCCCTAATATATATAATTAATATATATATATATATATATATATATATATGATATATATAATATATATATATATATATATATATTATATATAGTATAAATATTTATTAAATTTATATATTTATATATTGCAAAAAAAAATATATTAAAATATTTCAGATTTTTTTTTTTTGTAAATAATGGTTTTATAAAGTTTGTTATTTATAAAATGTTTTATTTAACCGTACTTCATTAGATTTTTTATTAGATAACATATAGTTTTGCTATTGTAGTATTTTAACGTAGATTGAGAAAAGATGCAATATTGTAAGGAAAATTGAATTCCAAATTGCAATGCAATGCCTATTGATGTTCAAAGATTCGGCTCAACACCATGTTTATCAAAATGTGGTAAGCCTCATCATCATATTTCGTCCAGTTATGCTGTGGAAGAGGTTCAGAAGAAAAGTTACCAGTTCACAAAGTCTATAAGCTCTAATGAAGCTGAAAAAGTCATTTATCAATCTCTGTATAGTAATTCTACTCACAAATCTATGACTTCTTTGACTATAAATTCAAATTTAGACTGCAGCGTTAACTATAGTGATTCTTCAGTGTCATCACCATTTAAAAAAGGTTTAACTTCAAAGTTGCTGACCTCAGCAAGAAATGCCGTAGTTCATCGAGTTTGTGGCTTATTAACGAATAATTTTACTCATTGTACAAATTACCCATATAATCTCAGGACTAATTCAAAAGTGACTAAAAGTCAACTTAGAAAAAGTAGTCTGTTAACGAAAAGTGAACCATGCCTATACCAAAAGGAAAGCGATATTAAACCAAATATTAAGTGTTCTTCGGAAAGCAATTTGTTTTTATCAGAAAATTTAAACTCTAAAATTTTTCATAAAAATGAGCAGCTTAAAGGTTGTGAGAAACGCATTCCAGATCCTACTGATCTCTCTTTAGAAATTAGGAAAAAAAGATGTAAACATTTTACTAAATCAAGGTCATGGTACAAATTAAAAATTGTAAGTTTACTAACATTATTATTATTATTATTATTATTATTATTATTATTATTATTATTATTAGTAGTAGTAGTAGTAGTAGTAGTAGTAGTAGTAGTAGTAGTATTATTATTAGGTAGAGATGCATTTTTAATTCTAGATTTTTGTATTTATTTTCTTTCATTATAAATTTTTTAATGTAGTTTATGGTATTATCATTGATTCTCTTAAAATGATAACTACTGTTTGATTATACTTTATTTTATAATGGTAACGGGTATGCTTTAGATTTTGCTATAGTATTTCTCTTTTATTATTTCTTATTAGAGAGTTAAACTGATCAGGTTTTGATCTTTTCCTACCACTGGTTTATTCCTGTATACTAAGTTTGAATACCAATATGCCATGTAGAAGTTATGCAACATTCAACTTTTTCTGTATTGATTACTAAGCGTATATAGTCATGATTGCTTGAGATACAGCTACTTCAAAATATTAATTTGATTTCCAGGATAGTTGCGGAAATTCCTCTGAGAGGAAAGGAATCTATGATATTTCACAGTTGTGCAATAATGTGACAAAACAAAGGAGGCTTAGGCATACGCATAGTGATATGAGTAAACCTCACTCTTCAGCTCCGTATAACTCTTTAACAAATGATTCCTCTCAAAGACAAAGCTTAGGTAGACAATACTCCTCGCCTCACCCAATCAAAGAACGTCCCCTACATAGACTTCCAGATTACTCCGCTAATATTTTAGAAGAACCTAGGTAAGTATTTAAAAATTTATTTGCACTAAATCTTTGTTATTTTAGAAAAACTTTATTAGTATTTAAAAATTTATTATTATTATTATTATTATTATTATTATTATTATTATTATTATTATTTCTTTTCTTTCTTCACCTTCCTCTTTGTCCCAGATTGGAGTAAGGTGCTGTACAAGCATCGGAAAAGAAAGCAGTTGGAGAACATGACAAACGTCGAAGAGAAAGCCCCTTACCGCCCCCTCTGTACCATTAATTAGTGAGAGCTCGTCACAGACAGAAAATCCACCCTAGAGCATCATGGGACCGCGACGGACCCTCACTATGGTAAATCGTCAATGGAAGTTCTCTGGCCCAGGTGGGCCACAACCATGCCCCTGAGAAAACTCTGCCATTCTCTCCTATCATGCACCTTATTCTCGGCTCTGCCAAACTCATTTCTCTCCTTCAGACATTTGCTCACCGACTCTCCACTTTTTCTCGTCTCCCAGCCGGTCGAGTTCTCAACACACTCACCACTATACATCCGCTAAACTTCAACCGGCTATCATTCATCCTTTCCACATGACCAAACCATCTCAACATACTTCATTTATTCTCTCATTTACCCCCTTTCATCACCACACCACTCTAATACGTTCATTCCTCTTTATCAATTCTTCTCACACCTAGCACACCTCCCTAAGATTGTCCATCTGAACATTGAACTTTAGATCTACTTCTTATTCCAGACCATAGTCTCACTACCATACAATAACACAAGGCAATAACATACCCTCATGTAAGACCCTAGCACACTCAAGACTTAGTCCCTTTGCATTCACCAACGATTTAATTGCACCAGCCACCTTCCTGCCATTCACAACTTTCCTACTACACTCTGCATCGTCCGTTCCCTTCTCATCCAACATATACCCTAAATATTTAAACTCAGACACTTGTTCTAGCTGCTCACCATCTAACATAACTTCACACTGAGGAGTGTCCTCACTCACAACCATAACCTTACTCTTATCCACGCTTACTTTCAAGCCCCTCCTTTTACACACCCTGCCAAATCTCTCTACCAATCCTCTCAAACTCTCTTCAGATTCGCCACACAGAACCAAATCATCCGCATATAATAGGTAGGGCACCCTCCACTCAACTCCATTCTCCACCATTCTAACACCATTTCCTGCCATCCCCACCTCAAATTCTTTCATAACCCCATCCATATACAAATTGAATAACCAAGGAGACATAACAGAACCCTGTCTTACTCCGCTATTAATCCTAAACCAATCACCATTGACACCATTTATTCTTACACACGCTTCACTATCGCCATACATACTTTTGATTCCATTCAGAAGCCTACCACCAACACCATATATCACTAACACCTTCCATAACGCTTCCCTATTAACTCTATCATACGCCTGTTGCAAATCCATAAAACCTAAATACAATTTATTCTTCTTCTCCCTCATTTTCTCAATCATTTGTTTCAATGTAAAGATTTGATCCACACATCCTCTACCACTCCTAAACGCACCTTGTTCTTCACCAATCAGTCCTTCAGTCACTGACGCACTCTTTCGAAAAATACCATTATATACCTTCCCTACAACACTCAATAATAAACTTATTCCCCTATAATTTCCTAAGGTTCTTTTTCTCCTTACCTCATACATATACTATTACTGTTCTCCTTCAATCTCTCAACTATACCCTCCATAAACGCTTTATTACACAACTTCCAAATCCAATCAATCACCATCTCTAATTATTATTATTATTATTATTATTATTATTATTATTATTGAGAATTAACCCAATGGCAGCCTAGCTCAAATTCAAACACACAACAAATTAACCAGTGACTCACCTGTTTTTTTCTCTCCATGTGACTTCAGGAAGCTGATACTTATAGATGTAGAAAATAAACTATACTCCTTCCTTTAGGTACCAAAACTGTACCTATTGTTTTACTTATTATATTTACAAGAATTCAAGAATTGATTTTATATACAGGTAACCAATTCCTAAGCCACCACACCCTGCAACTCACTGCAATACCTAATACCACACTCCAGACCTACGGTGCGCACCTTGACCTGATTTACAAGTTGGTATATTAGTATAATTACAGAGGGAGGAGACTACATTTACATTTATCTTTACACCTGTAACCAATGACACCAAATTTACACAAGAGTTCAGTTCATTTATGTGAATTGACTTTACTGTAATAAAAAATAAAAGATATGAAAATGACTTTATATGAATGAGCAAAATCAACAAGTAGTAAACACATGCGTGTTCACCACCAGACGACATAGTCATCTGGTCACTGGTCACAAAAAAACACTCCTGCATGGCATCTGTAGACATTTCCCCTGTACTTCTGGGTCAGCCAATCTTCATCTGCGCACTACCATTCCAAGGACAAAACACCAGACATCATCATCTTCCATCTTCTTCACACAGCACACGTCACCTAAGATGAAAACATAAAAACAATCAATCTTATACCTTTCTCTCCCCCTCCTCCATTTGAGCAAAACCTTCTTCGCACTTCCTCACTTTTACTGACACACAAACCACTACCACCACATAACAAACCTAAACAACACACCACACACACAACACATTCATACCCCACTCAAACCAACACACTCACTCCGGATCAGACATATCCGAGTCACGAATATACCCCAACCTTCTCAACAACACAACAGGATTCTCCGTCAGTTTTTCTCTCCCAGCATCTTCACTTTCACTCGTACTCGAAAAGTAATCATAACATCTTTCTCTCCAATCCAGATAATTCTCATCTTTTGTCCTTCTCATAAATTCTTTCACCTCTACATTACGCTTATCAATCTTACCTGAACCTCTCACCTTTTTCTCTCTCACTTTCGCATGTAAACCTTCCGCTTTACCTTTCATCATCTCTCCGGAACTCCAACATTTTCTCCTTGTCCCTTCTAAACCTTCAACATCACTCTTACACTCTCGTAATGGAACTACAACCTTTACACCACCAAACTCTTCCATACTTTTATTCAACTTTTTCACTTCTGACGACTTTGACCCTCTTGACCTTTCACTTTCGTCCACTCTTACTGACACCGAATAACACACCCTATCATCCTTTTTGTCTATCCATTCTCCTATATTAATTTTCCGGATTTAAATCACATATTTTACACATCATCTCATATTCCAACTTACTTTCACTAATCTTTTCACTGTCACTATCACTGTCGTTATTGTACCTACTCATACCTCTTCCATATCCTCCTTTTGCACCAGCACCTGATTTAGCTTCTTCTACCAACCGTTTACCCCTACCTACTCCCACCTTTCTTTTTCCTTCTTCTTCCGTATTCTCTCTTCCCAAAAAATTCCTCTGGACCTTATTCTTCTGCTTACACACCTCATCATAATCCGTATATACGTCACAATTTCTCCACAAGTGTTTATCTGACCTACAAAAATCACACCTCTTTCTATTGTCATAACCATCACCTACTCTACCACCAAAAAACACCCTATTTCTCCTCCCTCTTGTTGAAACCATGTCTACACCATCATCTTCTCTATCAACTCTATCATTCCTCCCACCTTCCAAATATACCGGATACCTACTCGATGAAGCTCCCTCTCCTTTATCAACCCTATCACCTCTACTTCTATCATCCTCACCTCTTTCACCTCTATCACCACTATTCCGTCCCGGTTGTCCCCTAACAACACCTCTACTTAAATTTTAAATACTCCTTGTATTCCCCGTAAGTGCCTCTTTTTGGACATTTGTATGCATAATGGAATTGCGAATCACACAAGTTACACTCCCTCACATTACCATACCTATCTCTGATATTCAGCAACTGACCATTTACCCATTCTCCACCTCTAGGCCCACCTTTCTGTGTCCCTTCAGCATACCTCTGATTTCCCTGATTACCATACCAACTACTACTACTTTCACCACCTACTGCCCCTTCACATTTATTCTCTCCCTTCTTACCAAAACCCTCACATATATTAATTAACGCATCCCGAAAGGTACGAAAAACCCACTCATCTTTGCCACAATACGCCAACACCATTTGTCTTTGACTGTCACTCACATCTGCTCCTTCCACTGGATGCAAGGAGTATTTTATTTAGCATTGTGTGAAATTGGAATATGTATTTATGAAAATAATAGTCTAAGCGACATTGGAAGAATTGTATGTGGGTGTAAAATCTTAGATTATAGATTCCCCTGGATCTGTTATTTATGGAGTATTAAAGTTTATTTAAGTTACCTTGTCTAATATTGGATTAAATTAGTATTTGTATTTTTTGTTGTGTGTGGAGGCGAATTGAAAGAGCATTTGTGGAGTCATTGGAATGATTTCTGATTAGATTTGACCAGTTATAATGTGGCCTAAAAGTTTTTAGTTGTAGAATGTTAGTTTTTGTGTGAAGCCATTTAAAGCACTGATTGAGAAAGGAAATATTATTATTATTATTATTATTATTATTATTATTATTATTATTATTATTATTATTATTATTATTATTATTATTATTATTATTATTATTATTATTATTATTATTATTATTATTATTATTATTTAGTTGCATTAGTAATGGTGGTTTGAAAAAATTAATAACATTGAGTTGAAAGAAAATTCTATATATGAGCTACAGAAATATTGTGTTTAGCAATGTGTGTAAACTGGAATATGTATTTATAAAAATAATTGGCTAAATGCCATTGGAAGAATATGTGGACGTAAAATCTTAGATTGTATATCCTCCTCGAGTACAAAGTACTTATTATTAAAGTGCATTTAAGGTATCCTTCTATTGGATTAAATAAGTACATATTTTTATTTTTTTTGTGTGTGAAGAAGCAAATGTAATGATCATATTTGAAGTTATTGATTATGTTTCAGTAGATTAGATTTTGATGAGTCTGGAACCATGTTTCTGTACTGATAACAGCCACAATATGGCCTATAAAAGTTTTTTGATTGTAGAATGTTGTTTTTGTGTGAAGCCATTTAAAACATTGTCTGAATAAATAAGTACAGTACATATTTTTATTTATTTTTTGTGTGTGAAGAGGCAAATGTAATGATCCTATTTGAAGTTGTTGGTTAAGTTTCAGTAAATTAGATTTTGATGAGTCTGGAACCATGTTTCTGTACTGATAACAGCCACAATATGGCCTATAAAAGTTTTTTGATTGTAGAATGTGTTGAAGTTTTTGTGTGAAGCCACTTAAAACATTGTCTGAATAAATAAGTACAGTACATATTTTTATTTTTTGTGTGTGAAGAGGCAAATGTAATGATCATATTTGAAGTTGTTGATTAAGTTTCAGTAAATTAGATTTTGATGAGTCTGGAACCATGTTTCTGTACTGATAGCAGCCACAATATGGCCTATAAAAGTTTTTTGACTGTAGAATATGTTGAAGTTTTTGTGTGAAGCCATTTGAAACATTGTCTGAATAAATAAGTACATTTTTTTTTTTTTTTTTTTTTTTGTGTGAAGAGGTAAATATTTGAAATTGTTGATTGTTTTAGTAGATTAGATTTTGATGAGTCTGGAACCATGTATCTGTACTGATAACAGCCACAATATGGCCTATAAAAGTTTTTTGATTGTAGAATATGTTGAAGTTTTTGTGTGAAGCCATTTAAAACATTGTCTGAGAAAGGAAATAATAATAATAATTATTATTTCTATTGCTTTTAATATTATTATTATTTTATAATTCGCTCTTTATTAGATCTTCACGTCCAAAATCTTCATCTTCAAATCTCAGAAGATCCGTAAGTCAGCCCCTTGATTTGGATAAATCTTTCCAAGCCCAGGTCTCTTTATTAAAAATTTGCATTCCTGATGAAAATACTGTTCAAAAAGGACGGAGAAGACCTTCTGTCGGTAATCTGCTGAGTGATGACAACTCTTCGGATGATGATGATGGTCTAGACAACGAAGACCTGCACAAAGGGTTCAAATCTCTTGATGTGAGTTGCAACAAACCTGTTTAATTGTTTGTTTTCATTTGTCTGCTTGCTATCATGATGGGGGAGGGTGGAGTATGTTGATTCCTTTGTGATAAAAAACAAAGGTTATATGGGCCTGTTGTAATTCTAGGTGTATACAAAGCTATAGATCTCTGATTTATAGTTCAATTTAAAGCTCTGAGGGATGAAAACTATCCAGTTTATATAAAGGATATAACTTTATTAAAGTAAAATTGCTTTCATCATATATTAATTTTGGTATTCTTATTAGAAAGATAAAGTCTGACTTATTTGTTTTGTTTATATTCATTTTATTTTTATTTTTTTTTATTATATATTGTTTATGGTTTGATACAAGATCTTCCAATTCATTTCATAAAAATTAGTTAACATTATTATTAACTTTAGAACTTTCTTAGTTTCATATGTAAGAATGACCAACGTCTTATTTTGTTAATTTTTTTTTCTTTCTTTATCCTCCCCACATATTGGGGTTGGGGTGCGCAACATGTCCTGAAAACAGAATAGTTAAATAGAAATTGAAAACCCTTAAGTGTGTAACCCATCGCAGTCAAAATCCACCCCAGAGCTTCACGATATTACTGCCACACCCCCCCCCGTTTTTTTTTTTTTTTTTTTTTTTAAATATAGGTGATAAACTATGTTAAAATCATAGTTTTGCAATTATTTGTTATTCAAATTTTTTAACACCATTACCTAGAACTATCACAATTATCTAATTTTGTTATTGATGGTTCTGGTACCATGTCGAAGATATGGTTAACACACTTATTAACCCATTTTTGTTACAGGGGGAGCTAATTGTATTTGCAGAGGCATTATGGGATCATGTTAGTTTAGACGCAGATGAGCTCGTATTTAAAGCTGGTGATTTAATCACTGTTAGAGACAGTTCTGACAAAGACTGGTGGTGGGGTCGCATTGGACAAAAGTCAGGATGGTTTCCAGCCTCTTTTGTTAGAGTAAGTATTAAAAAACAAAAAAAAATTCCAATTATGGTCCATACGATTTCACAGTGCCCTTTCCCTTTTTTTGATGCTTAATCAAAACTATATATTTTTTTCAGTTGCTTGTAAACCAAAGTGAACATGATAATAAAGATTGTAATGATGTCTCAACCGATGATGATTCTCGAAAATTAAGTTTGGTTTCAATTTCTCAAGACCAAGTGCGAGCAAATGTTATTAGTGAAATCGTTTCCACCGAGAGGGATTATGTAAAACATTTGAGGGACGTTGTCGAGGTAAGAACAATTCAGTCTTTAGTACTCCAATATATATATATATATATATATAAGGTAGATAACTATTCACAAATTGTTAGAAGTATTGTAGCAAGAATAAAATGTTTGATACCATGCTGTTGTAAGGTTATGATATTTTTCAGGGTTATCTAAGACAAGTTAGAAAGCGTCCCGACATGTTCTCAGAGGAAACCATTAGCGTTATATTTGGAAATATGGAAGCGTTATACGATTTTCATGTCCTTTTTCTTAAAGAATTGGAAAGTTGTATAGATTTTGATGCACCACATCGCTCTTGTATAGGAGAATGTTTTATTCATAATGTAAGTGCAACCACTTATTTAATTTGTCTAAATTTTTTATTTATTTTTATTTAATTTTTTATTTATTTACTTTTGTTTTAGAAGATAGGGAGATATTTTGTTGCATATTGTACAATGTTAAATTATTATTATTTTTTTTTAGAGAACAAAATTTGAAATTTATAGTGAATATTGTAACAATCACCCTTCTGCTGTCTCTGAATTGCAAGAACTTTATCAAGACCAAAGATATGTTCACTTTTTTGAAGCCTGTCGTCTTCTTCAACAAATGATTGACATATCTCTAGATGGATTTTTATTAACTCCAGTTCAGAAAATCTGTAAATACCCTTTACAACTGCAAGAACTTCTGAAGTACACCAGGGTAGGTTTTATTTAAGACAGACTAGCTAAGAAGGATTTGTGTTTTCAATATTTTGTAGTTTTGTTCAATCAGCATTATTTAGGTGTGTGAATGTTTTTTTTTTGTTGGAAAAAAAAAACTACCATTTAACGTGCTTTATCCCCTATGCAGGGGTAACACGGGGGGACAACAGGAAATCGAACTTTAAGGCCAGCTATCCCATACCAGCTCCACCAACGTGTTCGCAGTCGAGTTTTAATTCTTGCCCCCAGGTAGATAAAACTCCAACTGCTACGCTGAGGATTTGAACCAGCGTCCTCTCGTATGAGAGGTGGCGATGGAAAAAAGAACAAACAAAACGAAAACTAACTACAGAAGCAAAAACAAACATTAAAACGATTAAAGCCTTACTTACCGTGATACACAGTGCTTGAAATTATGTAAGTCAAAGGTAGTGAAAAATAGAAGGAAAAGTATTTCTAAAAAAATTAATCTCATAAATCCAGGTGAAAAGAGTGTATGCAATTAGAGAGTTCGGAAGAGTAGTGTCCATTTTAAAAGTAATAATATAAGGTCAAAAGCTTTCCCTAAACTCATAAACACTACATAGATCCTCCTGTTGTACTCGTAAATCTTCTCTCCACTGTATCTCAAGGCGAAAACATTTCGGCGGCTAGAAAAAGATTTGAGTGGAGGGTGCCCTACCTATTATATGTGGATTGATTTGGTTTTGTGTAGCGAATCTGAAGAGAGTTTGAGGTTTGAGGGGATTGGTGGGAAAAAGGAGGGATTTGAAAGTAAAAGTAAATAAGAGTAAGGTTATGGTTGTGAGTGAGGATATTCCTCTGTGTGAAGTTATCCTGGATGGTGAGCAACTTGAACAAATGTCTGAGTTTAAATATTTAGGATATATGTTGGATGAAAAGGGTACGGATGATGCAGAGTATAGTAGGAAAGTTGCTGAAGCAATTAAATCGTTGGTGGATGTAAAGAGACTAAGTCTTGAGTGCACTAGGGTCTTTCGTGAGGGTATATTGTTATCTGCGTTAATGTATTGTATTGAAACTGGTCTGGAATAAGAGGTATAGATCTAAAGTACAATGTATTCATATAGACAATCTTTGGGGTGTGTTAGGTGTGAGAAGAATTGATAAGATGAGGAATGAACGTATTAGAGAGTTGTTTGGTGTGAAGAAAGGAATAAATTAGAGAATAAATGAAAGTACGTTAAGATGGTTTGGTCTTGTGGAAAGGATGGATGATAGTCGGTTGGTTAAGCTGATGTATAGTGTTGAGTGTGCTGGGAATCGACAGGCTGGGAGACCGAAGAAAAAGTGGATTGAGTCGGTAAAGGAATGCTTGGAGGAGTGGAATGTGAGTTTGGCAGAGGCTAGAAGAAAGGTGCATAATAGGAGTGAATGGCGGGGTTTTATGAAGGGGTATGGTTGTGGCCCACCTGGGCCAAAGGATGAACCCTACATTGGCGAGATGTCATAGTAAGGGTCCGTCGCGGTCCCGTGAAACTCTAGTGTGGATTTTCTGACTGCGACGAGTCCTCACTAAAAAGTATAAAGGGGACGGTAAGGCTGGGCTTTCTTTCCGACTTGCGTCATATTCTACTACCTTTCTGTTTCCAGTGCATGCTACGTACTTTACCCCCAGTCTTAAGGAAAGAAGGTGGGTGATGATGATTATGAAAAAGATTGGAAAATATCAGCAGAGTGGGATAGTTTATGAGACGTAAAGCTTTAGACTGCATCATTTCAAGAAGGGTTGAGTTTATGTGGAGCTACCCCGGATATGGGACGCAAGAAGGAAACAGTTGAAAAAAAGGAGAAGAATGACAAGGAAAGCAATGGAGAAAAAAATCAAAAGTAAATGTTCATCATCTAGACTGAAGAAATAAATTCTTGCTTGAAGTTGATTAAGATATGGAAAAGAGTAAAGAAGAAACATTGATTTCAAGACCACGACAAATCTTAGAATTTGATGTTTTTCATTTTAAGATTTTTATTTCAAAAATTATAAAATATTAACAAGTAATTTTCAATATTTAAAAAAATAAAAATGGGGCAAAGCGAGAAAAAGTCTCAACTCGGTTCTTTTAGTAAACTCTTTTAATAACATTTTAAACTGGAGGCCTACAGCTTGGGATCTATTTTTAAGAGAGGTTGGATTTTCAATGCGATCGTCCAAGTCAATACCCTTAGAAGAGGGACTCTTTTTCAGCAGCTGCCAGATATAGGATCATGTGAGGAGAGCTAGGATGACAGGATTAGCAACCCGGTCCTACATTCCATCGCTTGCTTAAACTCTTAATTGAATTGGCTACACCTGGTAGCTCAGCGGAAGAGCACTCGCCCAACTAAGCGAGAGACTCAGGTTCGTCCTGTTCGGTTCGGACGTAAAATCGATTACACCCTCTCTTTGAATAGAGCTCTGCCCGCGAAATGGTGATCATTCTGTAAAAAAAAAAAAAAAAAAAAAAAACCTGGATTAGTGTGATTAAGTTCTGAAGATGCTCGAACACCTAACTACTTAAAAGCTTCTTTTTAATGTTCGAACCCGTGTTATTGTTGAAGGAAAGAGAATTCAAGATTAATAACCACAGACGAAGGTTTCAAGTTTTTTGCTTTCAAAAATGTTATAATTGTGCGGAAGATTGTGTCGAGTTAATTGGTGAAGAATTAAGTTTTTGAGGAATTAAAAACAACCGTGTTGTCTTTGCTTTGTATCAAGTAGAAATAAACCCTACTTCTATAATCTTTTATTTGTTCTAAATATGTTTTTAAGAGTTCCTTTTATAGTTTTAATTTGTATTGCAAAAAAAAAAAAAATAAATAAATAAATAAATATTTATTAATGTATATTATTATTTTTTTTTTTGGTAGAAAATTCACATGCATTCATTTACCGTTTAATCCTGAAAAAGTTTTAATTTTTTTTTATTTTATTTTAGGCAAATCATGTTGATTATCCCAATGTACTTGGTGCTATGAGAACTATGAGGGAGGTCGCACTGTTGGTGAACGAGAGGCGGCGTCGTATGGAATGCTTGGAAAAAATTGCTTCATGGCAACGAACAGTAGAGGGTTGGGAGGGTCCTGAACTTTTGGAAGATAGTTCTCAACTAATCCATCAAGGAGAGGTCATTAAAGGTATAGGAGGTGCTTGGCCGAAAGATGTGAATCTCATTCTGTTTGATCATCAAATGGTTTACTGTAAAAAAGATCTACTTAAAAGAAACACATTTGTCTATCGTGGAAGGATCAACACTGATCTTTGTGAAGTTATTGACATTCCAGATGGTATGTTTTAAATCTATGTTATTTCTGAATCCTCTTTTTAATAAAGGAATGACTTGAGTTAGTAAAAAGGCTTGTCAAAATATTTCCTTTATCCTCTAGGATTTGTTTACAGTAACTTTATTTATTTGTTTTTTATTCTTATTGCTTATTTTTAAAAGTGAATCCCAATGTTATATTATTTTCTTGTTTCGTATTTTAAGCTGTTCATTTTTCTTATATATACATCGTGGCTTCCTCGTGAAATGTGGATAAACCAATATGATAAAACTTCTCTTAATTGCTACATTCATCTTAATTTGTTAAAAGTTTTTTCTCATAATATAAAATAAATATTTTATGCTAATAGTTTTGACTTTTTTTTTTTTTTTTTAAATATTACAATGAAATCTAATAATTCGTTTGGTCATATTTTTTCTCCTTAGACCCTTTGAGAAGTTCTGCGTTCCACCATTCGTGGAAAATTCACTGTTTGGACAAGGGAAAGACTTACGTCTTCACATGTAAAACAGAGAGTGATAAAACTAAGTGGCTTCAAGCTTTCAAGTAGGTAGCACAGAAACTATATTTAAATTAGAGGTGTACCGGAATTCCGGCCGGAATTTGACATTTTTTTCCGGTTCCGGTTCCGGCCGGAATTTTTCAAAATTCCGGCCGGAACCGGAATTACTAATCTACTTCTGAGAAAAAATTTGATGGAAGGGATTTATTTTACATAACTCATTTTTTAACAAAAAATAATAGTAGCCTTGTGTAGCATACACACAGTGTATTACATATCTACAGTATTATTTAAATAAAGTTTACTCAAGTACCTCAAAATATAGGATTATAAGATAATATATAAAGTTAACTATCTTTAAACTTTTTAAAATATTGCTGAATTGTGGTGAAGTAAAAGAAAAACTGTTCACCAGTATTTGGCAATATTTTTAAACGTTTTTCCTCAAATATATTTCCTGCTTCTGAAAATGAAAATAATTTCTCTGAATATATGGGGGAGACTGGAAGAGAGAGTAATTTTTGGGCTAGTACTGCCATGTTTGGAAATTTAGCTTTGTTCACTTTCCACCAATTAAGTAATTCTTCTTTTCCCAGATTAGAAATTGATTTCTCTGGTAAAAAAAAATTTAATTTCTTTAAGAACTTCACCTTTTGAAGAGGCACTGATTTTTCTTTTTTACCTTTTTACATTAACTGACTTGCTGGCACTTTCACTTTCTTCAAACTTATAAAAACTGAGTAACTTTGCAGTAATTTCTTTTCTTAATGCTACTGATGATTTTGAGGTACTTGGCAAATCTAAATTCATTGTAGATAATGCTCGTTTCTGAAAATGGATAGATGACTCATCGCTAGAACCTTCTTCTGTACTGCTACTACTATTATCACTTTCTACCTTCAATTATTTGCATTTTTCTTCAAGCATCTATTTTCTAGTCAATTCTCTTATTTCATTAGAAAATAAAGTCAGTTTGTTTCTTGGGTCTACTACAGTACTTAAAACAATTATCTTGTTTTGATATATGTCTATTGATCCTTTCTCTTCCTTTTATTCATAAATCTAAACTCTAATGCCTTCTTCAGCTCTTCTTTTAAAGTCTGAACTATGCTGTCATCCTCAGAGTTTGAGACTTTGAGAGATATGCTGGAGAGCTCAAATATGGAGAATAATTGATGATAAAATTGATTTTGCCTTATAGTTTCCGTAACCATGAGAAATGGTTGCAAAACTCTTAGAATTTTTTCAAGTATTTGCCATTTATTAGCAGTCAAAGCTTAAATGATTGATTGTTCTATAATATAAACTTGCAGAAGTTTTTTCAAACATTCAATTCTTTCTAGAATTAAATATGTGATATTCCACCTTATATTAACATCTTGAATTGGAATAAGTGGGCTTGCAAGATGTGGATCCAAGTCTCTTTGTATTCTTTTAAGTTCATTACAGTTTAAAAACTGGAATAATTGAAATGTGTACAAATATTCCTACATTTCTTTATTAAATCACACTGTTCTTTGAGAAAATAAGGCATCTTTAATATCAAATTGAAGTTTATGAATAAAACAAGGAAAACTTGTGTATCCTGCTAAATTAGTTCCAAGCTTCATGTTATATGCTCCATCTCGAAGGATCAAATGGGTTTTGTTAGGAGGAATCTCCCAATCATTCATCATAATTTCAAAACTCATAGTGATTTTAATTCCAAAATGAGAACCTGGGAAATACTTGCAATGGAGTACACAGTCCATTTTTTCAAACTCGCTGGTAAGCCAGAGTGCAGTTAAAGAAATAAATGAGTCGTTTGAATTATTTAGCTCTCTATATATCTGTAGTAAATGATATTTGATCAGCCTTAGAGAACTTCTCGAATACTGCTGATCATAATTTCCTGTATGAAGTTGGTAACATCTTCTCTACAAAATATTTCCTAATAGGAATAAGATATTTTGGTTGAAGATGGGCAATATGTTCTATGAATCCCTGCTCTTCAGTGACTGTGAATGGGCTGGTTACTCATTGCGATAAAATTCATTATTTTCTGTGATTTGAGGTCATTGATATGCCAAATCTTTTTTGGGGAGAAACTCTCCTCAAAACTCACTTATCTCACGGCTTGGATCTATTGCTCTTTTGTGGTTTCCCCTGTTCTAGAAAATACAAGACTCTCCCTTTTACAATTAAAATTTTTGGACTTCCAGATATTCCATTCGATGATGATTTTCCATATGTTCATGAAGTGGCGTTGTACTAAATGTAAGATTTTATGTTGAAAGTTATATAAAATATTTTTTTTTACATTTCTTTATAGTTAAACGAAAGTTCATAAGAAATTCCGGTTCCGGCCGGAATTTTTTTTTGTGATTCCGGCTAATTCCGGTTCCGGCCGGAACTGAAAATTTCAATTCCGGTACACCCCTAATTTAAATAAAGTAAATTGTATTAAAAAAATGTTAAATGTGTTGTCTCCGTTTCAGCCTTATGAAGAATTCTCTTTGTATAGGGTCAGAAACTTGGAAACTTGTCTAGTATTATTTTAGTAGTACACTCTGGTTTATAATAAATCTAATATAGGAGGGATTTTCTTAAGGTTTTAATACACTTCTCATTTTGTTTTTAACTCGAATAAAGGATTCATTTTTTTTGAGTGGATGTACAGGGATCTTCACAGCACACAAGAATGCGGCTAGGATTCATTAATTTTAAAAAGGGAAATACCCATCATCATCTTCCTTCTTTTTCCCCAAGACTGGGGGTAAGGTGCGTGACATGCATCGGAAAAGCAATAGTAGAAGAATATGACACAAGTCGAAAAGAAAGCCCGCCTTTACCGCCCCCTCCCCTTTTACCTATTAGTGAGAACTCGTCGCAGTCAGAAAATCCACCCTAGAGCTTCATGGGAGCGCGACGGACCCTCACTATGGCATATCATCAAGTGTAGGGTTCATCCCCTGACCCAGGTGGGCCACAACCTTACTCCCTCACAAAACCCCGCCATTCACTCCTATTATGCACCTTTCTTCTCACCTCTGCCAAACTCTCATTTCTTTCATCCAGATATTCCTTAACTGACTCAATCCACTTTTTCTTCGGTCTCCCAACCGGTCGATTCCCAACACATTCACCGCTATACATCCGCTTAACCAACCGACTATCATTCATCCTTTCCACATGACCAAACCATCTCAACGTACTTTCATTTATTCTCTCATTTACCCCCTTTCTTCACACCACACAACTCTCTAATACGTTCATTCCTCATTTTATCAATTCTTCTCACACCTAACACGCCCCTAAGATTGTCCATCTGAACACATTGAACTTTAGATCTATAGCTATCTCTTATTCCAGACCATAGTCTCACTACTATACATTAACACAGGTAACAACATACCCTCATGTAAGACCATAGCGCACTCAAGACTTGTCCCTTTACATCCACCAACGATTTAATTGCACCAGCCACCTTCCTGCCATTCACAATTTTCCTACTACACTGCATCATCCGTTCCCTTTTCATCCAACATATATCCTAAATATTTAAACTCGGACACTTGTTCCAGTTGCTCACCATCTAACATAACTTCACACCGAGGACTGTCCTCACTCTTATCTACGTTTACTTTCAAACCCCTCCTTTTACACCCCTTCTTTTACACACCCTGCCAAATCTCTCTACCAATCCTTTCAAACTCTCTTCAGATTCACCTCACAAAACCAAATCATCCGCATATAATAGGTAGGGCACCCTCCACTCACCTTCATTCTCCATCATTCTAGCACCATTTCTTGCCACCCCCATCTCTAATTTTTTCATAACCCCATCCAAATACAAATTGAATAACCAAGGAGACATAACACATCCCTGTCTCACTCCGCTATTAATATTAAACCAATCACTTTTGACACCATTTATTCTTACAAACGCTTCACCATCGTCATACATACTTTTGATTCCATTCAGAAGCCTACCACTAACACCATACATTACTAACACCTGCCATAGAGTTTCCCTATTAATCCTATCATAGGCCTGTTGCAAATCCATAAAACCTAAATACAACTTATTCTTCTTCTCCCTTATTTTCTCAATCATTTGTTTCAATGTAAAGATTTGATCTATACATCCTCTACCACACCATAAAATACCCATGTAACTCGAATTATTATTTAAAAACTTTAAAAGACTTTATGCTCTATAGTTTTTATACTACCTTTAAAAACTAAATTTTAACTTGCTTTATCCCCTATGCAGGGGGTAACACGGGGGGACCACAGGAAATAGTTTTTATATATTAAGGAAAAGGTAAGGGTTTATTGTCAATCATAGACTAGCGAATGTTAATTTTAACTTGCTTTATCCCCTATGCAGGGGGTAACACGGGGGGACCACAGGAAATAGTTTTTATATATTAAGGAAAAGGTAAGGGTTTATTGTCAATCATAGACTAGCGAATGTTTTATTTTCTTTAAATGAAGACTAATAAGGGGTTACTAAGAGAAAAAATAGTCATATTACTCATATAGTCAAGAGTACGAGAAGATAAAAACTTTAAGTTTTAGTTAAATAATGTTTGTACGTGGTTGGTTTACATTTTTCATTCGTTAAAGAAATCATCGGCAAAACCAGACCACAAAATAGTTTTGCAATTAACCTTTGAGATTTTCCGTCAATATTGGAAATTTAATATATGGTGGTAACAAGTTGAGCATGTAAAACACGAGCGAAAAGGTTGGGAACCCCTGATGTAAATGAAGATGATAGCCTTGAATCAAACGCAGTTCAATTGTTGTTATTATTATTATTAATTATTATTATTATTATTATTATTATTATTATTATTATTATTATTATTATTATTATTATTATTATTATTATTATTATTATTTTTGGTGGTAGGTTTCTGAATGGAATCAAAAGTATGTATGACGATAGTGAATTGTGTGTAAAAATTAATATTAATATTAATAGCGGAGTGAGGCAGGGATGTGTTATGTCTCTGGTTATTTAATTTGTATATGGATGGGGTTATGAAAGAATTAGAGGTAGGGGTGGCAGGGGAAGGTGTTAAAATAATGAAGAATGAGAGACTGGATGGTGTCCTGCTTATTGTATGCGAATGATTTGGTTTTGTGTGGCGAATCTGAAGAGGGTTTGAGAGGATTGGTAGAGAAGTTTGGCAGAGTCTGTTAAAGGAGGGGTTTGAAAGTAAATGTAGATAAGTGTAAGGTTATGGTGTGAGTGACGAGAGTCCAAGGTTTGAAATCATGTTAAATGGTGAGCAACTGGAGCAAGTATCAGAGTTTTAAATATGTTGGATGAAAAGGGAACGGATGATGCTGTGTGGTAGGAAAGTGGCTGGTGCAATTAAATCCTTGATGGATGTAAAGGGACTAAGTTTTAAGAGCGCTAAGGTTTTGCATGAGGGTATGTTGTTACCTGTTGGAAAATATAGTAGTGAAACTATGGTCTGGAATAAGTTATAGATCTAGGGTACAATGTGTTCAGATAGACAATCGTAGGGGCGTGTTAGGTGTGAGAAGAATTGATAAAATGAGGAATGACCGCATTACGGAGTTGTGTGGTGTGAAGAGAGACTTAAATGAGAGAATAAACCAGAGTACATTGATATGGTTTTGTTATATGGAAAGGATAGAAGATAGTCGGTTGGTTAAGCGCGGGTGTATAGTGGTGAGTGTGCTGGGAATCGACCGGCTGAGAGACCGAAGAAAAAGTGGATTGAGTCAGTAAAGGAATGACTGTAGGAGAGAAGAAAGGTGCATAATAGGAGCGAATGGCGGGGTTTTGTGAAGGGGGTATAGTTGTGGGTCTGGCCCAGGGGATGAAACCCACATTGACGAGATACCACAGTGAGGGTCCTTCACATTCTCCTGAAGCCCTAGGATGGATTTTTCTGACTTCGACGAGTTCTCACTTAAGGGTATAAAGGGAGCGGTAAGAGGGGGCTTTCTTTTCGACTTGATGAGTCATGTTCTTCGACTACTATTCTGTTTCCGGTGCATGTGACACACCTCACCCTTATCTTGGAAAAGGAGGTGGATTATTATTATTATTATTATTATTATTATTATTATTATTATTATTATTATTATTATTATTATTATTATTATTATTATTTTCTTTCTTTCTTTCTTTATCTTCCTTATATTTTCCCAAGAATGGGAGTAAGGTGCGCGACGGGCATCGGAAAAGAAAAGCAGTAGAAGAACATGACACAAGTCGAAAAGAAAGCCCAGCCTTACCGCCCCTCAGTACCATTAATTAGTGGGAACTCATCGCAGTCAGAAAATCCACCCTAATGCTTCATGGGACAGCGATGGACCCTCACTATGGTAGATCGTCAATGTAAGGGTTCATCCCTTGGCCCAGGTGGGGCACAACCATACCCCCTCACAATCCCCCGCCATTCACTCCTGTTATACACCTTTCTTCTCGCCTCTACCAAACTCACATTTCTCTCCTTCAAACATTCGTTTACTGACTCAATCCACTTTTTCTTCGGTCTCCCAGCCGGTCGGTTTCCAACACACTCGCCACTATACATCCGCTTAACCAACCGACTATCATTCATCCTTTCCATATGACCAAACCATCTCAACATACTTTCATTTATTCTCTCATTTACCCCTTTCTTCACACCACAATACTCTCTAATAAGTTCATTCCTCATTTTATCAATTCTTCTCACACCTAGCACGCCCCTAAGATTATCCATCTGAACACATTGAACTTAGATCTATACTTCTTATTCCAGACCATAGTCTCACCACTATACAATAACACAGGTAACAACATACCCTCATGTAAGACCCTAGCACACTCAAGACTTAGTCCCTTTACATTCACCAACGATTTAATTGCACCAGCCACCTTCCTGCCATTCACAACTTTCCTACTACACTCTGCATCGTCCGTTCCCTTTCATCCAACATATACCCTAAATATTTAAACTCAGACACTTGTTCCAGCTGCTCACCATCTAACATAACTTCACACTGAGGAGTGTCCTCACTCACAACCATAACCTTACTCTTATCCACGTTTACTTTCAAGCCCCTCCTTTTACACACCCTGCCAAATCTCTCTACCAATCCTCTCAAATCTCTTCAGATTCACCACACAGAACCAAATCATCCGCATATAATAGGTAGGGCACCCTCCACTCATCTCCATTCTCCACCATTCTAACACCATTACCTGCCATCCCCACCTCTGAATTCTTTCATAACCCCATCCATATACAAATTGAATAACCAAGGAGACATAACACAACCCTGTCTTAATCCGCTATTAATCCTAAACCACTCACCATTGACACCATTTATTCTTACACACGCTTCACTATCGTCATACATACTTTTGATTCCATTCAGAAGCCTACCACCAACACCATATATCACTAACACCTGCCATAAACCTTCCCTATTAACTCTATCATACGCCTGTTGCAAATCCATAAAACCTAAATACAATTTATTCTTCTTCTCCCTCATTTTCTCAATCATTTGTTTTAATGTAAAGATTTGATCCACACATCCTCTACCACTCCTAAACGCACCTTGTTCTTCACCAATCAGTCCTTCAGTCACTCGACGCACTCTTTCGACCAAAATACCAGCATATACCTTCCCTACAACACTCAATAAACTTATTCCCCTATAATTTCTACAGTTCCCCTTTTCTCCCTTACCCTTATATAAGGGTACTATTACCGCTCTCCTCCAATCCCTTGGAACTATACCCTCTATAAACGCTTTATTACACAACTCCAAATCCAATCAATCACCATCTCGCTTCCGTTCTTGATCATTTCACCAGTAATTTCATCTATACCTGCAGATTTACCATTCTTCAACTTTTTCACTCTACCCATTACCTCCTCCTTACTAATAACCTCATCCCCAAAATACCTATTCCTTCTTGCACCATCAAACCCACACACATTCACTATCACCTCTTCATTACTGTTAATATTGTGCAGATTTTCGAAGTGTTCTTTCCATACTCCTCTCACACCCATTTCATCAGTTACAAAAGCACCATCCCTATTCATTATTCTAAGCAGATTCCCCTTATTCTCATTCTTAACCTTTCGCGCTTTTCCCAGAAGAGCTTTCTATTCCCTTGTAAGTCCTCATTCATCCTCCTTCCAAACTGTTCATTTACCTCTTGTTTTCTCCTACGTATGCACCTTTTAGTATTTCTTTTTTCCTCCTTATATAATTCCAAGCATCTTTCTTTTGAGTCTTCATCATTTGCTTTTAATACATTCAACCACGCTTCTTTTTTTACCTTTAACCGCTTTCATCACCTCTTCATTCCACCATTCACTGTTAACATTCTTACTTCCTACTTTAGCACATCCACACACTTCCTTTGCACTACTAACAATTGCTTCCTTCATTTGCCCCCAGTTTTGTTCAGCATCAACTTGTTCACATTCAACCGATTTACTAGCGAGCGCTCTTACATACTTAACCTTATTATATTATATATAATATATCATTCTTTATTTTTCTTTCTTTCTTCTGTATCACCTTCTCCATCCAAGCCCCCACTCAACTTAATTTTACACAGAACAAATATAATGATCCGATAATCCCATGCCTAACCCCCCCCCCCCCTTCACTGATTTAACATCCAACACATACTTCAACATCTTCTTCACCAACACAAAATCAATCATACTTTTTACTTCGATACCATCTCTACCTACACCAACTCTAGTATACTTATGGATACTCTTGTGTTTAAAGAAAGTATTACTTACACACATGCCTCTCTTCACAAAAATCAATTACCTTCCTACCATTCTCATTTTCTCCCGCCACCCCAAAGCCACCTGTTATACCATCCCTTTTTTGATCACCTATCCAACCATTTAGGTCACCCAACACTATCAATCTGAAACCCTTACTTACCCCATCCAAAACATCATTCAGATTATCTCAAAAATCACTCACTCTTCAACGTTTCCCCAGATGGACCACGTCACTGTCCACACATACCTTGACCTTCCTAAACTTAATTTTAACCATTAGGAATTCTAGGACTCACACAATCAAAGTCTACCATAGCTTTGTACCACAGGTCACTCATCAAAATTGCAACTCCTTCTCTTCCTCTCTCATTCATTTCCACACCAGCACACACACATTTCACACCACACCACTCAATTTCCTCGTTTCCTTTCATCTTTGTTTCAGTCACAGCGAGCAAATCAAATTTGCCCTTTCTAAATACATCCATCACCTCTCTCCTCTCCTCAACATTTATTCCTCTTGACATTCCATGTACCCATACGATTCATACAATTTCGCCGAAAGATAGAAGGCCGTTTACGGCGATCACGACCCTCTCCGAGGCCTGCATTAGCATTCCTGGCAAGAAATAGATGGTAGTAGGCAGCCAACCCAACTATCACCGTCCCTTAGTCGGCTCCTACGACACGCAGGACATACGATGTGGGCAATTCTTTCTCCCCCACACACAGGGATATGAGTAGTAGGGATGTCTGGAAAGTGTTATCTAGAAGAGGGGTGTGTTATTAATTATTATTATTATTATTATTATTATTATTATTATTATTATTATTATTACTTTTATTATTATAAGTTTTACTTTTTGCTTCCAATTCCCTAAATATTTTCTTCTGATATTCATTTAATTTCCTTAATATTAATCTAGAGAATAATTTAGCAAAGTTAAGAGGCATATTTATATTTATTAGATCCTGACCAGTTTCGTCCGTAAACCTCGGACATCTTCAGAGTTTCGATTCTAACAATTGAATGAATTATTTTAACACTAGATTTAAAAAATTAAAATTACAAATTTGATTTTAGATTATAGCAATTCATATTATATTTAACTTAAGGGACAATACGTTGAACTTTGTTAATGTCTGGTTTTAGATGTTTTATGTAATAAGCCTCAGCTATTTTCAGTTTTTGGGCTTCACATGAGGAGTGTAAAATTTTGAATGATTTTGAAATATCAGGTATAGTTGTCTTGTTATGTTCGGTGAATAAATGTTCGTATATTTTACTGGTTTAAAGCGGTGTTGGTATGTCCTATCTGTTAATATATTAGTCGTGTAACCAATATACGTCGACGTACAGTCAGACTCGGGACATGCGAATTGGTACACGACATGGTGATTAACTGAAAGGGTATTCTTAGTTGAGAAGCAGGAAGAAAGTTTTCTTGTTTTTTGGTATAGTTTAACTGTGATTTTTAAATTACTTGTAGATTTAATATGGGAGTTAATAATGCCACGTAGGCATTTTTTCTCTTTATCGAATTCTTTTGCATTTGAAGTTTTAAAATAATATTTAATGCTTTCAGAGATATTGTTCGTATTGTCCTGTTTTTTGTAGTGTTTGTTGATGGTTTTGTTTATTATTTTCTCCGTTAAATTTAAAGGGTGGTTACAGTTAATCAGGTTCTGTTTAATTCTTTTAACTTCAGCATCAAATGACTCTAAATAATAATATTAACTTTTTGGATATTAAAATCAAAATTAATGATGATGGAACTTTTTCCACAGGCATACATGTCAAACCAACTGATAATGGTCTGTATCTTAATTACAACTCCTACTCCCCAGAAGTATATAAGAATTCAATTGTTCAAAACACTCATATATAGGGCTTATAATTGTGCTCGGATTGGGAGTCATTTGATGCTGAAGTTAAAAGAATTAAACAGAACCTGATTAACTGTAACCACCCTTTAAATTTAACTGAGAAAATAATAAACAAAACCATCAACAAACTCTACAAAAAACAGGACAATACGAACAATATCTCTGAAAGTATTAAATATTATTTTAAAACTTCAAATGCAAAAGACTTCGATAAAGAGGAAGAAGGCCTACGTGGCAGTATTAACTCCCCACATTAAATCTACAAGTAATTCAAAAATCACAGTTAAACTATACCAGAAAACAAGAAAACTTTCTTCCTGCTTCTCAACTAAGGATACCCTTTCAGTTAATCACCATGTCGTGTACCAATTCGCATGTCTCGAGTCTGACTGTACGTCGACGTATTTTTTTTTTTTTTTTTTTTTTTTTTTTTTACACTTGACACCGCCGCTCACGTTATTGGTTACACGACTAATAGATTAACGGATAGGGCATACCAGCACCGCTTTAAACCCAGTAAAATATACGAACATTTATTCGCCGAACATAACAAGACAACTGTACAAATTTTACACTCCTCATGTGAAGCCCAAAAACTGAAAATAGTTGAGGCTTATTACATAAAACATCTAAAACCAGACATTAACATAAAGTTCAACGTATTGTCCCTTAAGTTAAATATAAAATGAATTGCTATAATCTAAAATCTAATTTGTAATTTTAATTTTTTAAATCTAGTGTTAAAATAATTCATTCAATTGTTAGAATCGAAACTCTGAAGATGTCCGAGGTTTACGGACGAAACTGGTCAGGATATAATAAATATAAATATGCCTCTTACTTTCTTTGCAAATTATTCTCTAGATTATTATTAAGGAAATTAAATGAATATCAGAAGAAAATATTTAGGGAATTGGAAGCAAAAAGTAAAACTTATATTAAAACAAAAGCTGATGTAGAATTTCTATATTATTATTATTATTATTATTATTATTATTATTATTATTATTATTATTATTATTATTATTATTATTAATTATTATTATTATTATTCTAGAACTTTAATAACAGCATAATCAATATGTTTAATTTTTTATTCATAGTTTGAAAACATTTTTGTAATGAGTAAAATTACTTAATTTTAGGAAGGAACGGTCGCTTGTAGCGATGGATGAATCTTCAGGATTTGTGGTTTCAGAAAAACAAAAGCAGGTTGCCAAGATGTCTGCAAAAAATCAAAAATCCCGACCAAAACGACCCAGAAGTAAGTTCAGTTTGTTGGGACATTTTCATAATCTGTCTTCCCATTTTTCTTTGGCATAGAGCTCAAGAGCATAATTCATTATAGATTTTATAGTTTTCTTTGCTTATGAAAATGTTAGTATTCTGAAGTTGCGTATAAGCCATGCAAATCTCTGCCCCCTCTGTCACCTTATGGCAGAAGATAACTAGCTGTTTTGTATATTATGATGTTTACAATATCATCTTTTGGTTCACCATTTCTTTGTTGAGTTTCAGTTTCATCGGAACGATCAGACGTACGTTTTTCAATTGCATAACGCAATGGCTTTTCAGGAATACCTTTTTTGCATCTAGTCATTATTACCTCACTTCAGAAGTGATAATATCCTTGTTTTCCTCTTCAGAAGTGATAATATCCTTGTTTTCCTCTTCAGAAGTGATAATATCCTTGTTTTCCTCTTCAGAAGTGATAATATCCTTGTTTTCCTCTTCAGAAGTGATAATATCCTTGTTTTCCTCTTCAGAAGTGATAATATCCTTGTTTTCCTCTTCAGAAGTGATAATATCCTTGTTTTCCTCTTCAGAAGTGATAATATCCTTGTTTTCCTCTTCAGAAGTGATAATATCCTTGTTTTCCTCTTCAGAAGTGATAATATCCTTGTTTTCCTCTTCAGAAGTGATAATATCCTTGTTTTCCTCTTCAGAAGTGATAATATCCTTGTTTTCCTCTTCAGAAGTGATAATATCCTTGTTTTCCTCCTAGCACCGAAATTCCTTTTTAAGATTTAAATCCAGCGTACAATGTTGATCTTAGAGTACGTGTCTGTCTGTTTCATAAATTATGTATTTGTGCTTCCAATATGATAAAATCTATCAATGCCTGCAAATAAGGATAGTGCAAAAAAATATATTTGCAGTACAATTTTTTTGTAATCCTTATAAGGACCATTTCCATCTTGTTCGCAATTAATGTGTTTTCCTCTTTATTCGTAGAGGTAATGGTAATATGCACACTCTTTAAGTTGACACTAACTAAAGGTGACTACAAAACTACTATGTTAATGTTAACTAATGAAGATTAATCCCCTCTTTCGTGTTAAATATTTTTAGTAATAAGGTATTTCCATATTGGAATATATGATTATTTTCAAGGAACAATTATAATACCTTAAGGTACTCGTCTATCTACACTACATATCTATTGTTTCGTTATTTGCAGAAAGCATTTCCTCAAAACATAATAATCAACTGAATCATTATAACGCCTTGTTTATTGGTATAATTATGGAATTTGCTCCTTATTTAATTGTTCTTTAAATTCCTTTTTGAGGACACTTTGTAACTACAGAGACTGACCTGCTGCATATTATCAAACTAAGTAATGCATTGGTACATTAAAATTTGAGTTTCTTTTTATTTCTCTTGCCTTTGGAAATACCTTAAAAGTTAGTCTACTTCCTTTATTTCGACAGCTACTGAAATTGGCAAATAAAATAGCTGTAATTTGTTGTCTTTAAGTAAGAGAAGATTGAGACAGGTGGTGAACCTATTTTAGTGTATTTGAAGCATTTCAGATCCTTTACATTGTGACTGATCAGGGAGATGTGGAGATAGGAGCTGTGAAGCTCGAAGATTGTGATTTATATTTCTGATTATAAATGAAAGTAGAAAGGGACTTAATCGGATAATTTTTAAGTGACGGAACCGTCATAAAATTTGGTATTTCCAAAGCCCCTGATGGTGACATACCTTTTGTTAAATTTACTGCATATTTGGTTGATAATTTATTATTTGATATTATTGGGGATGAAAAAGAAGTGTACGTGTTTGGATACTGACGAACCTTTAATTTAATATATATTTGAAAATTAAAAAGCAAGAAATATTCATTTTGTGAAGTAAATATCCCATAATGGCATTAAGTTAAATATTACGACAAGATTTCTCTTGGTAAACCATTCAAACAAGTTAGGGTTTCCTCTTTGTAATATTTTCCACTTTTTCGTTTACGAATGCTATAATATGTAATCTAAATTAATCATTACGATTTACATTTTTTCAACTTATATTTGGTAACTTCATAATTTATAAACGTTTATTTGTCTATTGACAGTTAAAAACGATTCCCGCAAAGAGGTGATGACATTTGCTCAAGCCCAACAGCTCATAAGCACGGAAAAGAGAGAGGAAACCCGCTCTAATAGTCTTCCAACTCGTGGACCCAGTCACGCACACGTTCAAAAGAAAAAAGGTAAAAAAATTCTCTGCACCTTTAAAAAAAATTTAAAAAAAAATTATCTTTGAAATTCAAATCTTGATGATAATTTTAATACTGCGTTCATATATCATCGGTCCATTGCTAAAAACCATAAATGTGCAATTTTATAGTTTTTGAGAAAAATGGACTTGGATGTTCGTATGGGAATATAAAATTCAAAATTCGACAAACAACGAACTTGTCTT